>JASTWP010000941.1:0-99750 GCA_030770255.1 Temnothorax ravouxi | reverse complement strand
ACAGAGGTGAGGGAAATAGGGGAGATATGGATAAAAGAAGAGAAATGGTGCTGGTGAAATTAGAAAATGAAGAACAAAAATGGGAGGTGATGGAAAAAAAGAGGAGCCTGGTGGGTAGGAAAGAAAAAATCATGGAGGATTTGACGTGGGAGGAAAGAAGGATGAACTGGAGACTGAGAGAGATTGCGAGAAGAGAAGAGAGAGAAGGAAGGAGGGCGTGGATTAAAGCAGGCAGGATAAGGTTGGAAAATGTATGGTGGAGTTGGGATATGGAAGAGGAGGTGCTAAAGGATGAAAGAGGAAGGATTAGAAAAGTGAGTGGAGGAGAAATGGTGGAGGAGGGAGGTAAGGTAGAAGGGAGGGATCGGGTAATGGAGACGGGGAATAAGGGAATAAGGGAAGAAAATAAAGAGTGGCAGGAGGGGAGGTAGAGGAGAAAGGGAGGGGGGAAACAAGTTGTGGAGGGTGGTATTCTGGAATGTAGCAGAGTTGGACAATAAAGATAAAGACTTTTGGGAGGGGGTGAAGAAAGAGGATATTATAGTCATGTTAGAGACCTGGCTAGGTGAAAAGGGGTGAGAGAGGATAAGAGGAAGGCTGCCCAGAGGGTACGAGTGGGGAGTACAAACGGCGAGAGGAAGAATAAAAAAGGGAGAGCAATAGGAGAGATGATAATGGGAATAAGAAAGGTTTTAAAGAGAAGGGGACGGAGATTGAAATTGATAGGGAGGGTTGGATAGAGGGAAAGGTTAGGATAGGGGATGAGAGATGGAGCATTGTAGGGGTATATGCAAAGAAAGAGGAGTTCGAGGAGAGTATAAAGGAGATGGGGCATATAATGGAAAGAAAGGAGGAAGGGAGATATACGATAATGGGAGGAGATTTTATGCAAGGACGGGGCAAGAAGGTGGGAGGGTAGAAGAAGAGGGAGGAGGGAGAAGATCGAAGGACAAGAAGATGGACAAGGAGGGAAGGTTGCTGGTAATTGCTTAGAGGAGAGAGGTTTGGGAGATATTCAATGGAAATGTGAGAGGAGATGAAGAGGGAATTTACCTTCACGTTGGAAAGGGAGATACGGTAATTGACTATGTGTTATGCCGCGTCGCCGGTTGGTGACGGCTTACGGCAAAACGTTTATTATTTTCGGGATCCTTTTGACCTTACGAGTTGGAACTCGGAAGCACGGGCGGGCAGACTAGGAAGAGCAGGTTCGGTTTCGTAGGTGGAACGGGGTGTAGGCGTCGTTGAATTAACTTCACTTTATTTTATCTTATGTTGGAGCTTTATTTCATTGCCTCCTTACACTTCACACTTGGTTTAACCTTTTATAATTACAATCACTCGCTCGTCCGCACTTCGTTACAATGTTTACGCGAAACGACTTACGAGAACGGTCGCGGGTTGAGTCTCGGTGTTATACTCTCCGTCACGGCTTCTTCGGCGGTTCCTTATATTATCTTAACTTATGCCCTGTCAGCGCCTTTCCGCCGGGTTCGACGGCTCCCCGAATGCGGTCGGTCAGTGACCGAGCGCATTCGCAATCTCGCTGTGATTCCGCGTTTCCGCGATTGCCAAAATGCGTTGTTGCACATTCCTATGCATATCGCAATAGGTCGATTGACGCGGAAGCTTGATGGACTTCCACGTTCGCGTCGGCGTAACCTGAGATCTCTTTCGAAAGACAATTTCCTCGAAGTCTTTCGAAAGACTATTCTGTGATTTTAATAATTAATTTAATAATTACTTGTTGTAATTTTGGATTACAACATCCCTCCCCCGTTAAAAAGAGAAAACGAGGTATGCGAGTTTTCGATATATATTTTAATTTCTACTTTTTTTTGTATACCCATTCCTATATTTTTCCCTTATATACCTATATATATTTTACATTTTATAATACCCGTGTACAATATTTTATTATAATCGTTTACTATTCTATTAGAACCTGGTACTTACACTACGTTTTAAAATTGGTTTCGGAAATCCGTATGGTCGAAATGATCTTTCTTCATCGTATAATGTAAGTGGTGACCGTGGGTTCTTTTTCTTTTTTATTTTATTTTTCATTAATACGTATATTACAATGCTTATTATGGCTAATGTAATTATACCGCTCGCTGTCATTGGGTATACAAATTGTTTTCGGACGTAAAAATTTCGGTCGTCGTTTTCTAGGTCAATATTCATTTTTTGTATTCGCGTTTTTAATTCTGTCAATTCAGCTCGATGTTGAGTTAAATCGTCCGTTGTCTCGTTATTTAATGTAATCATTTCATGATCATATATAAGCGAAATATTTACTTCGGGTAAATATGTCTCTATGTCTGTCTCGTATATTGTCTCTTCAGCTTGTACTGTCATGTCGGTTGTCATTAGTTTGCACTCTTTTCCTAGAGTGATTTTGCCAGTTTTATTGATTATCTGCTTCTTCTCGTGCTCATTACATTGTATAAGTATTGGTTGTTCCGTTACTGTTGAATACAGCCAATCGTGTGGTCGTCGTAATGGGATCCATTTTGTTCGTGTTGTAACAGTGTGTCTGAATTTACACATTTTGTAATAATGCTGCTGTTGAACATACATTTGTATCTCGCACGGTGCGTTTTCATCGATACGATATATCGGTGTATTTTGTGTACATACGTACTGCAGATTAGTGGAGGTACACTTTGCCAGATAATCTTCGTCTAAGAGCATGTAGGTCACTCTTTCTTTATCTACTGCTATTATTTTATTATCAACTCTTACTGATGTGAGTACATTCTTGCGCGTGAGCACGGGAAATTCAATAACGCTCATTATATCATAAAGCGGTGGTGTGATTAAAGGAAAAAGTAAGACGGTGTATATTTGATTATTTTTGTAGAATGCCTTTATTGTCGTGTGTTTTTCAATCGTAAACCAGTCTTCGAGGTTGACTCTAAACGGGAAATATGACTCCGGTGGCAATTGCTGACTTGCTTCTTTCAACTGCCAGGTGATATCCTCTACTGGCATTAATTTCGGATGCATTGTTCCTTTTCTTATGCATGCCAAATATTCAAGTATGTTCTCGACGTCGCGGATTAAATCTGTGATTACCGCTATGCCAATCTCAAAATGTTCTTTCATTTCTTCCCTGTTAAGATAATCTGTAACTCGTTTTTCTAATAGATTACGATTTCGTTCTATTATGTTTTCTAAATTCTCTATATGTCCTATAGTGGCATTCATCACCTTGATCTGATTCTGCATTACATGGTGTAATGTTTGTTGATTGTTTCCCAATAGCTGTAACTGTTCGTTGATGCGCTTTTCGTCGTTTGCATCCATCGTTCCGAACAATGATTTTGCTATTGAACCTATTCCGTCCACTAATCCCCTCCTTGAGTCTGTCGGCGTTTTATATATTGTGTTGATCTGCGTGAGGATTTTTGTTAAATATTCTAATTCTCTTCTTGCGATATTTTCAAACGTGTGGCACGTTTCCTTATGCAGTAATTTTAAAATCTTATTATCGCATATAGTTTTTGCTTCCTGTAGATATTTTTCAATTTGCTCGTGTCTTTGGTTTAACGTTGTTAAATCAAATTTAATCACTAATTTCCACGTCTTCCGGGAGTAGTGCATTCTTCCAAGCTTCTCATAATACATCCCTGGGTTATTTTGGAATTGTTGGATTTTGTAATGTGGTTCCGTTTTTTCTGCTCGGGCTAATGCTTGCCCTCTCCAGCACGCGAGTATTCTGCAACAGAGATATTCTGTTTCAGAGTGTTTCTCTCTTTTTTTTGTTATTCTTCTATAAAAAGTTTCAATTTATTTACATGTAGGCGCATTATTTTTCTTCCTTTCTTTATAGTATAATTAACGTCTGAATCCTTTTCAATAATTATGTACGGTCCTGTCCATAGGGATTCAAGTTTCTTTGAACGTCCTCGTCGTAACGTTTCGTCGTACATAAGTACCTTGTCACCTACACGAAAACTTGTTTCTTTAGTCTTCGTATCATATTGTTTTTTCGCTTTAATCTTTTCCTCTTGAACGTGTTCCCTGGCAACTTTGTTGGTCGCTCTTAATCTTTCTCGTAACTCTTGTGCATAATCATCATAGTTATACGTGAGTTTAGGTGGTTTTGTCAGTGCTGTCGGTAATTCAGCTTGATGACCGTATACTAGCTCAAACGGTGTATACCCCGTCGCTGTGTGCGGCGTTGTATTATATGCAAATATCGCAAACGGTATCCATTCATCCCAATCCGTTTGGTCCTCATTTATATAGTGTCGCAGGTATTCTGCTAGTGTTCGGTGGGATCTTTCGAGTGCTCCGTTGCTCTCTGGATGATACGCGGTAGTTTGGATTTTGTTTATCCTTAAGAGTTTACAGGTGTTTTTGAATACCTCACTCAAAAAATTCGTGCCTTGGTCGGTCAGAATTTTTTCTGGAATTCCATGCTCTAAGACAATTTTTGTCACAAATTGCTTACTTACTGTACTTGCTTCCTGATTTGGAATTGGTATCGCTTTACTATATTTTGTTAAATTATCTTGAAATGTTAACAAATATTTATTTCCACTTGTTGTAATCGTAAGTGGTCCTACGATATCCAAAGCACATTTCTCGAATGGCTTGGTAGGGGTGTCCGTAATTACCAACGGTACTTTATTTTTCCGCGATAGCTTATTTCTTTGACATAGCTCGCATTTAGCTATATATTTTTCGACGTCTTTCGTCAATCCGCGCCAGTTATGATTTAACCGGACTCTATTAATTGTTCGTTCGACGCCTTGATGCCCTCCTATAGGTGCATCATGGTACTCATGTAATATCTGCTTCTTTTCTTCTTCTGTATATACTTTTGCTTCATCTTCGTTGGAGTTATCCTCGTTTATCGTGTGGATTTTCGGTTCCTCTTCTGAGACAACTTCGTCTCGTTTTACATTACGACTCAGCGCATCGGCATTTACATTCGCCTTTCCGGCTTTGTGTATAATTTCATAATTGTGTTCTTCCAGTTGTAATCTCCATCGAATCAGTCTTGAGCCTGGATCATTAACGTTAAATAACCATGTTAACGGCTTGTGGTCGGTCACAATTTTAAATTTGGTACCATAAACGTATGGTCGGAAATGTTTGACCGCCCATACAATGGCTAATAACTCCTTCTCTGTAGTGTTATAATTTTGTTCTGCTCGTGATAGAATTCGACTGGCATAAGCTATTGGCTGGTCTTCACCTATCTTTCCTTGAGATAGTATTGCTCCGATGGCATGGTCGGATGCGTCAGTAGTTATAATAAACTCTTGCGTAAAATCTGGATACTTAAGCACAGGTGCCGTTGTTAATTTTTCCTTTAAATTATTGAAGGCATTTTCTTGCTCTGAAGTCCATTCGAATTTTTCCGTCTTCTTTGTTAACTTTGTTAACGGTTTGGCTATCTTCGAGAAATCTTTTATGAATTTTCTGTAATAACCGGCTAAGCCGATAAATGACTGCACGTCCTTAACTCTTTTTGGCGTAGGAAATTCTTTTATTGCTACTAGCTTTGATGGGTCTGGAGAAATTCCATTCTCTGAAATAATGTGGCCTAGATAGATCACTTCCTTGCGTAAGAATCTCGCATTTTTCTGATTGCAATTTAACCCGTTATTTCGAAGTCTTTGTAACACTTCTCTTAATCGTTGTTTGTGGTCCTCCAGGCTAGCATCCATACACTACTATGTCATCTAGATACACAAGACATTTAATTCCCTGTAAGCCAGTTAGTATAGAAGTCATTAACCGCTGAAACGTTGCGGGCGCGTTCTTTAGTCCGAACGGCATGCGATTAAATTCGTAGTGGCCGTAAGGTGTCGAAAATTGCTGTTTTGTGTTTATCTCGTTGGCCATTGGTATCTGATGATACCCAGATGCAGATCTAGCGTAGTAAAATACTTGGCGTTTCCCAACTGATCAAGTATATCAGTGATATTCGGCAGTGGGAATGAGTCGCCTATCGTTAGATCGTTTTAGCTTCCGAAAGTCTACGACTACTCGGAGCCTCGGGTTTCCTGCTGCGTCAGCTTTTTTAGGTACCACTAACAACGGTGCATTCCATTGGCTAGTACCTGCTTTGAATTATTTTGTTTTCTAACATTTTCTTGTACTTGCCGATTTACTTCCGCTTTATGCTTGTTTGGAAGTCGGTATGGTCTTACATTTACAGGTGCAGTGTCCAGCGCGTATATTTATTTCGTGTTTTACTGCGGCAGTACATGTTAATTGGCTCTCCTTCTAAATGAAATAAATCGCCATATTTCTTCGCATATGTGTTGGAGGGATCGTTTTTCTTCGGCGTTTAAGTGCTGTGTACGCAATGCTAGTCAGAGATGCGTTCATTTCGCGGTATAGCAGGTTTAGTTTCTTTTCCCGCCATTGTCGCATGTATTTTGGTATCTGTTTCTAATTCTTCCAGCGTAACTTGTGGAGTCGGTATTTCAATTTCCTTGTCTGTAGTATTTATTACGCTTAGAACGCAGATATGATTCTCTGGTTTCACTAGGCAGTTTCCAATATAAACTCCTGATTTTATCTCCCTTGCTCGTACGATACCTTCTTCATTTTTTATCCGTAATTGCTTCTATTATAGTCTCGCTGCGGGGCTTTAGTGTGACCTTTCCATACGGGTACAACTTGAAAGTTTCTTCTTTTATTTTTAATTGCATTTGCTCGTGATCGCAAGATGCGGCGTGTTTCCGTAGGAAATCTATTCCTAGGATTCCATCGTGCTCTATGGGCATGTCTTCTTTTACCACGTAAAATGCGTGTTTAATTTTTAATTTATTTGTTTCTATGGTTGCATACACTTTTCCGAGTGTATGTATTTTGTGTCCCGTGATTCCGGTGAGCGCTATGCGGTCTTCGTAAACTAGTGCGTCATCTTTTAACGCGTTTAGCTTTATTAATGAAATTGTTGACCCAGAGTCATATAGCATATCCAATGCTCCGGATTTTACCTCTCGTATTGGTAGTCTTGTCAATAACAGTTCTGTCTTCGTGCGTGCGCGTGGCACACTTTTAATATGTGTAACCCGATATTCTAAGGCAGGTCGTGGTTGTTTTCCTCTCGCCTCCTCATGTTCGTCTTCGCTGCTTGCAGAGTCAGCGTTCTTCCTTTGATTCAGCACGTTCACTTGTTGTCTTTTTTCGTTTGGCCCCTTTTTGTTTTCTTCGGATTTATTAGTGTTGGGGGTGTAATTTCGCCCTTTTAATGTCCAACACTCATCTCGGTTGTGCCCCGATTTTTTGCAATAATTGCAATATTTTTGCAGTGCATTTACTTGTGCAGGTTTGCTAGGTTTGAGTAATGCGTTTCCGTGACTTCGGCATTCCCGTCCATAATGACCATTTTTTCCGCATTTAAAACATTGTACGCTCTGATTTTGAGGCTGTCTCGCATATCCTGGCTTATTTTTGTATGGCGAGGCGCCCGTTTTTGTCGCGGTCGGCCCTATGAGCTTTTCTTCCGCGCTCGCTCCCGTTATGGCTTCTTGTAACGTCGTATATCGTTGCGAACGTACAAGTATTTTCAATTCGTCGCGCAATCCTATTTGAAAGTTAATTAAGGCTTGCTTTTGTATCGTTTGCTGAATCGCGCGTTTAAACATACCGGAGTGATCTTCTCCTTCTATCATAGCGTCGTATAGCTTCATGGCTAGTAGATCGACTCGTTGTCCGAAAGCATGTGCGCTTTCGTTTGGCTTTTGTTTGAGCGTATTAAACTCAATCTGCAAATGCGTGGTGCTCTGCTTAGCTTGATAGCAATCTTCTAATTGTTGCTTTAATTGAGCGAATGTCTGTATATCTCGCGTCTCAAAATCTTGCATTGCCTTTCCTTTTAATTTTGTATATAAAATCGCTTGTACTAATGATTCTTCGTCCGTAGGCTGTATATTATGTACCGCATATGTGCACGCGTTTATAAATTCTTGTAATTTTTGCCGCGATGTCCCATCGAACTCAGGGATCATGCTTCGTGCTTCCTTTAGTGTTATAAAATTCGGTACGGTACTACGCCGATTTCTTATATCGTGTTCCGTCCGTCCGTAATTTTCGCTCGAATATCTTCCGTTTCCGGCTCCTACTTGGTCGCCGTTTCGTGTACTACTTTCTCGTATTGTTAACCGTTCTCGTAATTCACGCGCTTCGTCACGCGATTCCTCTTGTATTTTCTGCATTTCCAGTAATAAATTGTATATTGCTTTTACGTCGTGCGTTTCCGTAGATAAAGGTGCGTACTGTGTGCCGGATTGTGACTGTGCCATTTCGATTTTCTTAATTTGCGCTTGTGGCTGATTTGTGTGAATGTGTTCTTCTAATAGAAGATTTTCCGTTCGCGTATCTTCGCCGTTTTCCCGATAGTATTCGCTGGGGTCGAATATATCGCTCTCGTAGGAGGTTAGTGAAAATTCTCGTCGCAAGGATACTCTGCTTGTTCTGCTAACGTATGGTCTGCTTCTACGCGGTTTTTCGTCCGTCCGGTCAATGGGGTCGTTTAAGAATAAGCTCTCGTCAAGATTACCAAACGGAAACTCACGCTCGATAACAACGTTTTCCGGTAACTCGGCGTCGCTGTCCGAGTGTCGCGTTTCTAATGCTACACGAACGTTATCTAGAGTTGCCTGTACTGTCGCGCGTGGACTACTTATCCGTGGTGCAAACTCGTTGGCTAACCACGACTTATTGGCTATCGGTGTTCGAGGAGGACTATTTTCTCCCGACATTCACGCGTAATACAATTTGGATTTTCTCGACTTACATTAGAAGTATAGCTCGCATGGTCGCTCGCAGGCTCCGTCGTTTGCGGCTGGCCCTGGCGTGGTTGCTGCTCCCTCGTTGTCCGTTGCGTCGGCGTCGTCCGCTGCGTTGGCGTCGTCCGCTGCTTGGCGTTGTCCGCTGCTTGGCGTTGTCCGCTGCTTGGCGTTGGATCCGGATCAGTTGGCGTTCCCTTTTAAGCGCGTTCTGCCGGTCCTCTGGATAGTTGCACTTGGCCTTGAGTATCGGCCTTGTATTTTCCTTTGCCCCTTGGTGTCCTTGAGGATGCCTTGATCGATCCCTTTTGGCTCAGTACCGTGGTTGATACCTTGGTCGCTCCGTACCTTGGTTATTCCCGCCGGTCGATCTGATCTTTGGTCAATCCACAGGTGTTCCACCGTACTTAATTTTTTAGGATTCTTCCTTGTCGGTCGTACTCAGCGTTGACTGGTAAACTTTATTTGCGTACCTTAAGCAGATTCGCTGTTAGGTATTTTTAGTATCTTTCCTAGTTGTCCTGGTGCTTCGGTCTATCCCACCGCTGCCACCAAATTATGTTATGCCGCGTCGCCGGTTGGTGACGGCTTACGGCAAAACGTTTATTATTTTCGGGATCCTTTTGACCTTACGAGTTGGAACTCGGAAAGCACGGGCGGGCAGACTAGGAAGAGCAGGTTCGGTTTCGTAGGTGGAACGGGGTGTAGGCGTCGTTGAATTAACTTCACTTTATTTTATCTTATGTTGGAGCTTTATTTCATTGCCTCCTTACACTTCACACTTGGTTTAACCTTTTATAATTACAATCACTTGCTCGTCCGCACTTCGTTACAATGTTTACGCGAAACGACTTACGAGAACGGTCGCGGGTTGAGTCTCGGTGTTATACTCTCCGTCACGACTTCTTCGGCGGTTCCTTATATTATCTTAACTTATGCCCTGTCAGCGCCTTTCCGCCGGGTTCGACGGCTCCCCGAATGCGGTCGGTCAGTGACCGAGCGCATTCGCAATCTCGCTGTGATTCCGCGTTTCCGCGATTGCCAAAATGCGTTGTTGCACATTCCTATGCATATCGCAATAGGTCGATTGACGCGGAAGCTTGACGGACTTCCACGTTCGCGTCGGCGTAACCTGAGATCTCTTTCGAAAGACAATTTCCTCGAAGTCTTTCGAAAGACTATTCTGTGATTTTAATAATTAATTTAATAATTACTTGTTGTAATTTTGGATTACAACATATATAATAGGAGAAGGAGAAGTAAGAGAGAAGATAGAGAGCTTAATAGTAGGGGATAGAGTGGACTCGGATCATCATCCAGTAGAAATTACCCTAAGAAGGGGGAATGAGGAGGTAGGCAGAGGAAGAGGGCGGAAGAAAAAAAGCAGGGAGATATGGAACAAGGAAGGAGTTAAGAGGTTTATTGAAAAAATAGGAGAGGTGGAAGTAAAGGGGGAAGAGTTAAATAAGGAATGGGATGAAATGGAAACAAGAATAACAGAGGCAATAAAAGGAGTGGAGGAGGAGATAGAGGGAGCAAATAAAGAGAAAGTGGGATGGTGGGATAAGGAGTGTAGAGAAGCAAAGAAGGAGGTAAGGAGGAAATTAAGGGAATGGAGGAGGAAAGGAGGGGAAGGTAACATATACAAGAAAAAGAAGAAGGAGTTTAAGGAGTTATGTAAAAGGAAGAAGGAAGAAGAGAATAGGAGATGGGAGAGAAAAGTGGAGAAAGCAAGGAGGGAGGCAGAGGTATGGGAGATAGTAAACAGGGAGAGAAAAAAAAGAAGGGGAATTGATGAAGAAATTGAGGAAGAGGAGTGGAAAGAACATTTTATAAACGTATTGGGGGGGGGGGTAGAAGGAAGGGTGAGGATGGGAAAAGGAGTTGATGGGGAGGAGAAAGAAGAAGTGGAGGAAAAAGAGATAAGTTTAGAAGAATTGAGGGGAGTCATGAGAAAGCTAAAGAAAGGTGTTGCGGGGTGAAGTCGCACGAAAAGCCAAAAAGACACCGCGTGTGCAAAGCAAAAAAACTTTATTAATAATCACACGGGTAAAGGTACGCAGTGAGACGTGACAAAAACTCGCGGACACACACAGAGAGTGAGAGAAAAAGAAGACATAAGAGAAACGGTTTTCGCGTTACCAACTCAGGTCGTGAGAGGATCAGTTGGCCGCACTTCTAATACTAAACGAAATAAACTATAGTATCTTACCAATAAGGACTTAACAAAGAAAATGTGAGAGTCCATACACATATACATATGAAGATAGAGTATTTATCGTAACAGAAGGAAAGACAATGGGAATGGACGGGATACCAGGAGAAGTATGGAAGAGAGGGGGGAGGAGTTGGAGAACTGGGCGTGGAAATTTATTAACAGGATCTGGAAGGGAGGAGGTTGGCCAGAAAGCTGGAAGGAATAATCGCGCCAATCTTAAAGAAAGGGGATGGCAAAAGGGCGGAGGAGTATAGGGGAGTGACAATAATGTCGTCGCTATATAAGGTGTATACGGCTATTTTGGCAGAAAGGATGAGAGAGGAGATAGAGAGGAAAAGAATAGTGCCACAAAATCAGACAGGTTTCAGAAGGGGAATGGGAACTATAGACAACATATATGTGTTGAATTACTTGGTGAACAAAAGGCTAGAAAAGAAGGAGGAAAGATGATAGCATGTTCTGTGGACTTAAGGGCCGCATTTGATTCGGTGGATAGAGGAGTGCTGTTGAAATCAATGAGAGAAAGGAGAATAAGGGAAGGGTTGATAAGGAGAACGGAAGAGATGCTAAGGGAGACGAGAAGCAGGGTAAGGGTAGGGGAGGAATGGGGAGAAGAGTTCTGGACGGGAAGGGGGACAGGGGTGCCCATTGAGCCCACTACTGTTCAATGTGCTATTGGCGGATTTGGAACAGGAAATGGGCAAAGTTAAATGGGGAGGCATAATGCTAGGAGGCAAGAGGGTGTACACCTTGGCATATGCAGATGATGTAGTTTTAATGGCGGAGGACGAGGATCAAATGAGGAGTATGCTGGAAAGATTGGAAGGATATCTAAGTAGGAAGAGACTGGAACTGAATGTGGGGAAAACAAAAATAATGAGATTTAAGAAAGGGGGAGGGAGGGATAGCAAGAGAAGGTGGAGATGGGAAGGAAAAAAGCTAGGGGAGACGAAGGAATTTAGATACTTAGGGTACATGTTTTAAAAGAATGGAGGGCAGGAAGGGCAGGTAAGAGAAAGGATTAAGAAGGCGGCGGCAGTGATAAGGAAGGTCTGGGGGATAGGGAAGAGGAGATTTGGGAGAGACTGGGGAAGAAGGTTGTGGCTGTTTGATAGGCTGGTTTGGACGGTACTGGGGTATGGAGCGGAGATATGGGGATGGAAAGAAAGGGAAAGAATGGAAAGGTTAGAGGAGAGATATATCAGATGAGTCTTGGGAGTGGAAAGAAGAACTCCGTGGTACCTGGTGAGGGAGGAGTTGCAAAGGGAAAAGTTAAGAGGCAGGGCAGGTATGAGGGCATGGAGATTCGAGAAAAAGCTAGAGAAGGGGGGAGGAAGTGAACTGGCAAGGTTATGTTGGGAGGAGCTAAAGGGTAGGGAGAAAGAGGGAAAAACAGGTTCAAGCTGGGAGAGAGAAAGAGGGAAGTTCTTTGAAGACAGAGAAGTAGGGTTAAAAGAGATAGGAAGCCTGAAGGAAGACGGTGATGAATAGTATAACAAACTGTTTGGTGGGGACATGGAAGTGCAAAGGAGAGAGAGATGGGCGAGGATTGAGAAATCAGGCTATAATAAATGGTACAAGTTAATAAAAAGAGAGGGAATACCGGGATATCTGAAGAAAAGATGGGGAGAGAGCAGATGGAGCAGAGTGGCGAGATTTAGATTAGAGAACGAGATGAGGGAGAGCAGTTACTGGGAAACGAAAGAAAAGAAGAAATGTAGGCTATGCAACCTTAGGGAGGAAACGTGGAAGCACGTATGGAAAGAATGTAGAAGATGGAAAGCAGGAAAGGGTAGTTGGCAAGAAGCGGTAGGATGGGTACTAGATAAGGAAGGGGGAGGTGAGGAATGGATGTTAGAGTTAGAAAGAGAAAGAAGGGGACGAAAAGGGGGGGCGGAAGAAGTAAGGGAGGTCGAGGAATGAAGAAGTGTCGATTGTTACAGATAACCCAGGATGGAGTACGAGGGGAGAGCAATAGCGGAGGCGGTGGGAAGGATTGTGGAGGAGAAATTGAAGAAGATGACGAAGGAGAAGAAAGAGGGGAATAAAAGGCAGAAGGAGAGGCTAGAGGAGTTAGAGGAGAAAATAAAGAAGATGCTGAAGGAGAGGAAAGAGGCGGAAAAAGGGAAGGAGGAAAGGTTGGAGAAGCTTGAGGAGAAAGTAAGAAAGCTGGAGAGAAAGGTAGAAAAATTGGAGTTACAGGGAGGCAAGAAAAAGAGGGAGGAAAAAGAGGAGAGTGGAAGGGGGAAGAAGAAATGGTGGGCGGGGACAAAGGAAATAAACGAGGATGAGCAAAGGAAAAGGAATGTAATTCTAAGGATAGAGAAGGAGAAATGGGGAGACAAGAAGTCGAATTGGGAGAAGGTGAAGGAGCTATTTAGGGAAGGGCTCAAAGTAAGGGTGACGGTGAGGGAGGTAATCGTGGTGGGGCAGAGAGGGATATGGCTAACCATATTGGTGAAGCTGGGCGACGAAGAGGAGAAGTGGCGAGTACTAGAAGCTAGAAGGAAGGCGGGGAATAAAATAGGGGTTAAGATACATGAGGATAAGTCGGTGGAAAGGAGGGACAAGGAGAGATTGGAGAGGGAGATAAAGATGGAGGGAAGTATACGAAAGAGTATAGGGAGATCGGAGGATGAGGAGATAGCAAAAGACATGGAAGATAAGTTATTAGTGGACACGGGGGATGAGGAGAAGGAGGAAGGGGGAAAAAGGGATTGGGTCAATTAAGGGAGATAAGAGGGGAAGGATGGAGGGATTAGGGCGAGGGAGGTGCAGAGGCGAAGGAAGAAGAAAAGAAGTCGGCGGAGTGCTAAAGCGAGGGAAGCAGAAGAGGAAGATGACCAGAGGAAGCGGAAAATGGGAGGAGCAGGAAGAAGAAGAAGAGGATCATAGGGAACGGAGGTTTTATGTTTATATGAATTCTGTGGTTGTGTAGAGGATTGGGAACGTTCCTCAAGCAAAAAAACGCCTTGTAAGCCCTACGGGGAGAGACAATAAACAGACATACATACATACATTGATAGTTTAGTGTGTTAATTTAGTATTTTATTAATTTAGTATTTTCAAGATACGTTACGAAAAAGTAGTACTAGTAATCAGTACTGAGTGAGTGATCAGTACTCGTAGTATTGACAGTATTAGTATGTTAATACTCATGAATATTGCAGAATGGTCAGTACTGTGCTTATTAATTCTTACAGTACTGGCAGTACTATCATGATAGTACTCCGAATATTAATCTGATAAAGTACTGACCACTTCAATACTTTGAAGTACTAATGAGTATTATTGCTCGTAGTACTGCCAGTACTGTAAGCACTGACAGACACAGTACTGACCATTCTGCAGTATTCATGAGTATTAACATACTAATACTCTCAATACTACGAGTACTGATCACTCAGTACTGAGTACTGATTGCCAGTACTACTTTTTCGTAAGGGATGCTTATACTTACAATTGAAGTGTGTGCAAATGGAATCGCATTGGTTTTTAACGAAATTTTGCCACGATTCATGATGCGTTTTATTCCACCTGGTAAAATAGTTTGATAATTTCTTATAATGTCCTCTTCACGAAAATGGAGTTCACAAAGGAAATCAGAATCTTTGGCTGCACGACCGATAACTTCTTCCCATTTCTTTCGAAGAAGAAGACTCTAATAAAAATTGAGAATATGTTCTATAGTGATTTGTTTCTTCAAAGAAGTCGACACAAATATATTTCAATATTAGAATGAATACCTTGTTTGGGAATTTGAACAAACTTTTGTTAGGTATATTAAGCAATGTATTTTTTTCCTTTCACAAGCATGCCCTGATTTGCAATCAGGATATGCACACATTTTTGTCATTTTCCTATGCACTAATAAAAATTCAAAAGTCAAAAAGCAACATCAATAACCGTAACCGTAAACATTTTCTCGGAAACCAAAACAGAACTAACACGTTGACAAAAGTCCATGTAGGTGTGAGTCCCGAGAGACGAAAACGCAACCTTGCAGAGCATTACCAAACTACTATCCGGCTCGGCATTCAGTCGCACATTTTGACGATTTTTCCATGCTAGTTCGGTCTCCTTATCTCTATTCTTCATGAGATTTACCCAGAGACTCGTGAATTGCTACATTCGCTTTATATTTGATCTCAAGCGTGACGAACATATTACTCCGTTCAGGCGACAATTGGGGTGGCTTACAGTTGAAAACAGGAGGTTATATTTTCTTGGCTGTCAAATGTTTCGCATACTTTACATGCACTCTCCTTCGTATCTGCGTGACAATTTCGCTCTGCTTGATCCGCTGTTGAGGAGATCTGACCGCCGTCTTGTTGCATCCCAAACCTTTCATATTCTTTTCCATAGAACTACCACCTATAGAAACTCCTTTCATCTTTCATCTATATACTTTTGGCATTCTCTTCCTAGTAATATTACCTCTGCTTCATCAATTGTCTCCTTTAAAGGTCTTCTCAGGGCGTATTTGTTGGCGCGTGAGGTTGCATGATATCGAATTGCTGGTGCGGGGCTTTTGATGGTGTTTTTCCCTGTTAACAGCTTGTAAGTTGCGTAGTGTCTTATTCTCGGTATTAGTTTTAGTTTACTCTACTTATTATATTGTTCCTATTTTTAAGCTGCGTTGGTTCTGGATCTTTTTACAGTGTATACTGTTGTGATAAGCCATTGGTTGTGCTCTACACTTAACTGATTTATGCAAAAGAGAGATGCACATTTTGTTTTTCTATTTTTAAGCTGCGTTAGTTCTAGACCTTTTGCAGTGTATACTGTTGTGATAAGCCGTTGGTTGTGCTCTACTCTTAACTGATTTGTGCAAGAGAGAGCATGCACATTTTGTTTCCTTTCTGTATTGTTAATCTTTGCCCTTTAGTTTTTCTTGGGCATAATAAATTATCTCTCTTTTTCTCTCTCTCTCTCTCTCTCTCTCCCTCTTCTCTTTTTTTTATCTTCTACTTTTTTTCGATCCTGTATTGTCTCATGTTCGTCTTCCTCACAAAAAATTATGGAATTATGGACGAACGCACTATAGTCGTTTTCATCGTCAAAAAGTTATGCACAATATAAATTTAAATGTTTTTTTAAAGCTTACCTCCCTTTCTCTATCTCTCTGTCTCCTTTTCTTTCTTTTCCATTCTCTGTTTCTCTCTCCCTCTCTCTCTCTCTCTCTCTTTCTCTCTCGAGTCTCCTCTTCCTCGTCTTTGTCCTTTTTTATTCGTCTTCTTTAACTTTATTATGACTTATTACCTTAATCACAAAGAATTAAAAAAATATTATTGACACGTTCGTTATCACCGTCTTCATCATCATCGACGAGAGTTACGTACAATATATAATATAAAAAATCATATTATAATATTATATTATTTTAAATACCTCTTCTTCCTCCGATTCCTTTTTTATTCATCTTCTTTAGCTTTGCGACGCTTTGATTATACGAAAAATGAAAGTATATAGGGGGACGATTGCGTTATTACCACTCTAATATTAACCCCAAACGATGCAAGCTGTTATTAACTATCCCGTCAAATTCGCCGCAGACTCTATATATGACAAACCAACAAAATTATTTAAACATGTAAATAATTAAAATTATCTAGAAATAAAGAGAAATAATAAAAATATTCACAATATAAAAATTAAATAAACAATTAACCCCATTAACCTCGCGACACGACACACACGAGCTGTCACGTCGGTCACATCACACGACACACACGCACGAAACTCGCAGAACTCGTTATATAGGATACTCACACGACAATACGCTAACGTTCAAACTGTCAAAACACACTCCGCGATGACAGTCCCTCACGGGATGAAGCAATAAGCTACGGCGCGGCAATCAATCGAGATAACCAATCAGCATCGCGGTAAAAAGGCAACAATAAATTCGACTATCGACTTAACACGCCTTTTTTAAGAGTGGAACTAATAAAGAGAGAAAATAATATTTAATTTCTAAATGACATATATAAAGTGTTAAGTTATCACGTTGACATAAATGTAACACATGAAAATGTTAAAAAAATAATAACAGCGGTTGTATGTTAATTTTACATTGAAATAATAATCAAATCTTGGTAACACAAGAAAATTTTAACATCTGGACCGCTATGTACACACAATTTTTTACTGTGTAATATAAATGGATTACAGAATTCAAAAGTTCCGCAAAATAAAGCTTGAAAAGCACTCTACTCCGTGAAGCTAGAGGCATTTTCTACTCTCCTTTATACCACGTAACGCGCAACGGTATTGGCGACGCAAAACGCGCGAGAATCGAGTCAAATACTCACGCGATGCTCCCCGAGGTTTTCATTTACCACCATTTATTGCGCTAAGCGGCGTAATTAGTGTCCGGTTCTCTTGAGGCTGCTTTTAATTACGACGCGGGACGGTCGCTCGATATCGACGACAGACAAAATAAGAGGGACGTTTCACGTCAACGAATTATATTTTTCAGCGGAAATCTCGGCCAACTGCTGCAACACGGATTATTTCTGCACGGATTCGTGCGTTGTATCCTTTTTTCCAAACCCAATGACTAGACGGAACACGAATGATACGATGTCGTGATGCAAGAAAACCAGATCGATTCTGATGAACGTGTATGATATATAACTGACAAGCTGATTAGCTGTATCTCTTCTTGCTATAATGTGGCGTTTTTCAACTGATGTAGCGCGTTACAGTTACGTCACGATATCGATGCTTTTGAGCTTTTTATAACAAGACTTTCTTTCACCTTTTTATTTATCCTAATTATCTATATTATATATATCCGAAAAGTAGGATGTAAGCCCAAGAACTTTTTTCCAAGAGTCCAGAATTTCCACCTTAAACATTAAATAAGGATAAATATAAATTCAATCACAGTTGTTTATTTTAAAAAATATTTATTATTGAAAATAACTTTAAGAGATAAGTGATTTGTATCCTATTTGTCCTCTTGAAAACGATGCAACTTTTATCACAAATATTTTCTTATATCTTCGAATCTACTAATAGAGATATTTAAATATTTTTTATGATTCTTATAGAGTATATTTGTTCTGCTTGAATAATCTATTGTCACTTTGAACATTTTATTCCATTTTATTTGTAACTATAAACAAATAATAATTCTCTTATTCCTCTATTTCAGGGAAATATCGTAATTTTATCATTTTAGTATTAAGGCTCCTGGTCCCTGAGCCGAGAACTCCGCGTTGACGGTGGCGCTGTACCGTCGCGGCAGAAATAAGAACTCTCTCCTCTCACTCTCTCCAATGGAGAATTCTGTCTTGTGACATGTTGACAACATATTTTGTTGTGCGTGCTATTTCTTTATTATTCGCTCTGTGCTTGTGCTCTAACGTTTAACGTATTCGTGAAAGTCGTAAAATTGGCCGAAAAGTAAGATTTGCATGCGAAAGGAACGTTTTCACCTCCTTTCGATAGTCGTTAAACGGCTGTTTTTCCCGTATGTTTAGGCTTTGTTTTATGGCTGTTTGTTTATTGTCGAGGGAAAAGGGTAGTTTTCGGCCAATTTTGGAAGTGTTCTGAAACGATCTATAGTAATGTTTTATTGAAATGTCTTTTTATTTGGAAATGGCATGCACAACAAGATTGGGTGTTTTCCTCGCTTCAATAGTAAGAATCCAATATGGCCGCGGTGACTACCCAGGAGCCTTAAAACTTTTACTTTCAATTCTCTTCTCCTCCTACTTAATAGAGCCTCTCCTACTTACAAATAAAACACGCTATAGTAGCGTAGGGACATTTTGATACCGTAATTCCCCAACGGCTCGTAATCTACCTCGAAACAGTAGCTCCTAGGCTAATGACCATAGTTTGATCTAGTCGATAAGAGCTTCGGAGTCGCTTTTAGACTCCTCGTATTTAAATTCTCAATAATCTTGGACGCCTCTCATTATACATTTACTTCGCGTACAGCGTTCCGTAAATTATCCTAAATTATATACAGCATTTTGCATTTTGACCAACTTGTTATTAATTTGTTCTCAAAATTTCAAGACGCCAATACTTTGACTTTAACTTTAAATATTTTAATAAATTAAGTTTCACCAGCATATATTAACAATGAGACCATTTTATAACTTGAGATAAATTTTTTTTTCAACAAAATAAATAATTTTGTATGTGTGTTTGAGTGTGTATAGATTAACTACTCTTATTTGATAATAAAAGTTAAAAACTGTTTAAAAAGTTTATAATAAAAAAATATTTGTTGAGAAGCAATTTTGATTGAAAATTGTCAAAAAATAAAGGAAAGGTATTCTATATAAGTAATCATTACTATTATCATTATTTCTGCACAAATAAGAAGAGGAAAAATATCCATCAAATAATATGTTAAAGTCAAATAAGGTATCAAAGAATGTGAGAAGCGTAAAATTGAAAAAAGTGCCCATTATATGTCGCTGCTTATTTCGATCTATGATTTGATGAAAAGCGCAATAAAAATCAAGCTTGAAAAAACAAAACGAGATTTCACCTGCTCGTCTATCTATTGTTTTGCATCATATTTAACAAGGTTTAAATTGCTTTCCATCGTGTACAGCACGTGTCCGTCGAAATCAATTCGATCTCTGTTTGCGGTACAAACACGGTGTGTGGCAGTTCCGTAATTCCGACGCAACAGATAATATCGTAGATATGGCGTGCGGAAACACGAGTATATAAATATTCGTTTGTAACATCGATCACCCCCCCCCTCCCCTTCATCCTTTTTTTAAATTAAAATAAAAATTATTCCTATGCGTATATCTTTCGCACGGGTGATATTTGAAGTTATAACGCCGCTATGTTTTCTATTTTTATTTTCCGATAGGCGCCTTGTTTTTGCGCTTAATCGCATCAATTAATTCTGATTATCAACAAAAAATGTAAAAAAGAAAGAAATAAAACATGAAAGAGTAAAATAAACTGTATCTCATGCGCTTCGCAACCAACAGTAGGTTTTCTAAACAAAATCTCGGTTATTGTCCTATGGCGATCCTGGCGATCCTGACGATCCATACCGTTTCTATTTGCTCGCGAAATATACGGATATCATTGGTGTATGATATTCCTGTTAGAGATAATGTTGCAGACAAAGATACTACTTCTAACGCCGACGTCTTATGACATATATATATATATAAGGAGAAGAAAATGTCACTTTCACTTTTTCGACGCTGGCGGCGAAGGTATCGCCAGTTTCGATATCGCGCGCGTATTTCGAACAATCTAGTAGGTAAATTAAAAGTCGATAGACTTATCGGTCAGGAGAAAGATTTCTATTTAGGTAAATTAGGTATATATACAGAGTGGGGAAAAAGTCTGGAAACGGTGAAATATCTTGAAAACAAGACATTTTAGAAAAAAATGTTTTATACAAAAGTTGTAGGGCTTCAACAAATGCATCAAACGGTGGTACTTATTTGACTTTGAGCACAAGTATGGAGAAGCTTTCAAGGTTAACTTTAAAATTTTAAATAAAAACCCCCATTTTTTATTTAATATTCCTATAGCTGACATCGAGAGCTGACAGCTTTTCAAAATACTATAATAAAGTACTTTTTTATTAAGAACTTTTGGAATTATAAGAATTGAAAGTTCTAGTATTTTGACATAAAATACAAAATATCTTGTAAAACATTAAGTTTTCGGTAATGTTACCTTAATATTTTTATGCACAGAATAATGAGACAAATCAATTGGTATGAAAAAAAGACATAGTTGCTTTTAAGAAAAAGTATGCAGATGCGTGTTGCAAATTACATATTTTTTCTTAAAGGAACTATGCTTTTTTTATACCAATTGATTCGTCTCATTATACTGTGCATAAAAGTATTAAGGTAACATTACCGAAAACTTAATGTTTTACAAGATACTTTGTATTTTATGTCAAAATACTAGAACTTTCAAGCCTTATAATTCCAAAAGTTCTTAATAAAAAAGTACTTTATTATAGCATTTTGAAAAGCTCTCGACGTCAGCTATAAGAATATTAAATAAAAAATGGGGGTTTTCATTTAAAATTTTAAAGTTAACCTTGAAAGCTCCTCCATACTTGTGCTCAAAGTAAAATAAGTACCACCGTTTGATGCATTTGTTGAAGCCCTACAACTTTTGTATAAAACACTTTTTTCCTAAAATGTCTTGTTTTCAAGATATTTCACCGTTTCCAGATTTTTTCCCCACCTGTATAATATATATTCCTTTCCTGTATAATATAAAAGAATTAAAGAAGTAACGGTCCAAAATAAAAATATTTAATTAAAACAAAATAAATAAATTTTTTTTGTAAAAAAACTTGGCGCTGCTTTTTTACTCCTGTCGCATTCTTCCCTAAATTATGTTTATTGTTTTTTATTCAATCAAAAATCTCAGTACTAATGTTTAAATTTTAATGTTTAAATTTCAAAGTCTAGCAGCGCCAAGTTTTTTTACAAGAAAAATTAATTTATTTTGTTTTAATTAAATATTTTTATTTTGTACCGTTACTTCTTTAATTCTTTGTAATTAAAATGATTCTTTGTAATATTAATTTGTTAAAGAGAATTAAGAAGTTATTATCACTTGGTTTAGAATAGGAAGACCCTTGAATAGAAATACGAAGATACCACTTAGGTTTTATTTCTTTAAAGTAGTTGCATAACAATTATCTTTTAAAGCAATATACATATTTTTTTTACAATTGGCGCAATTTAATTTAAAGATTTCACATCTTTTTTGAAATACATGTCACTTGAGTTAAGTTAGGTAATATAATTTTGTGAAAATAAAGATACTACCTACCCACTTTTGGGTTTTTTCGAGGTATAAAGATATATTACGTACCATTTGGGTTTTATTAAAATATTCTCCACTAGCTCCGTTCCGTGCCATGTTCAAAGTCACAATATTGTGGAGAAAATGATCTGTCTTATTCTCCTAAAACTTTACATTGCGACTCTCGGAAACTTTTTATTATATTCTTTTGACGCACATTACATCGTGGCGTTCGCACAATGCGGCTCGGACGCAGCCAACGCAGCATTTGGCGACGCATGATCGATTGTTGCGTGACTTATGTATTGTTTCTCACTTGAAAAGGACCTGATTAAGGTCGAAACGTAGTGAGTAAATAAACTGATACTGGCCAGTTGGGTCGCTAAATCTCGCATTTATTCATAAATATATTGGTATATATTGGTCGCATATCTGCACAATGGTCTGCACAATTATACACGATGCTCGCTTTCAGGAAAGTAAAAAATATACTGGTTGCAAAAATGTAAATTGCTATGTCATTTCTACTTGTGTAACAAAAATATTAAATTAAATATAAAAATAGAAATATACTGTGTTTATACGCGAGCGTTACTTCTGTAGTAACTTACGATAATTCACTCGTTTACGCGGAGTGAATTATCGTGAGTTACTACAAAATCCCGTTTACGCGAAAGAATTATCGTAGGTACGTTATTATCGTGTATCGTTACATATTATTATTTATTTTTATTTAATATTTAATATTTTAATATTTTAATTTATTTTAGTATTACAAATTGTATGTACATACATATAACATTGTCAGTGCGTGGACTGCGTGGTAAAACGAAATGCGGACACCCGAGTTATGGTACGGATCGAGCGAGAGGAAGAAGGACAGAAGATCATATGTCTGCCTTCTTTTATTCAGCCGAAAGCAACCGAAACGCTGAGCGCACACGGACATAGCTCGTGTTTTGTGTGAGTATCCCCTCCATCTCTATGACGACCGGGCCGCGTCTCATTTTCTGGCGGCACTGGCCGAAACTCGCCGCGATCTCGCGATCGCCGTCAATCTTGACCGCGCCAGCCAATCACGCACGCGGAAAAGCGGCAACACTACGTGCGAGATATTTCGACTCGAAACGCTCACTTCTCGGTCAAAATGACTTTTCTAATATAGGATTAGCACACACGCGCGCTATGCGCGCGCTTTAAATTTTTTCCGTTCCATTTCACCTTAAAACACTCATCCCACATCACCATTTCTCTCCGTTAAAATGTATTCCCTTTCTCATCCACTGTACCAATGTCCATTCGCCACACCTCGCGTTTCTTTTTTTCTCTCCGCTCACTTCACATATCTGTCTCTCCCATATTTTGTTTTCTTCTTTTTTTTTACTTCTCGCATAAGACTTATCACACTTCGCTTCCTCGGCTCTCATTTTTTTCCTTACACTTCACATTCGTTATTTCTCCTCTGCTTTTACTTCTCTCATTCTTCCTTTTTCTTCACAAATTATCTCCTCTTCCATTTTTTCAATATTTCTACCACCACCTCTAATTTTCTTTATTTTTTATTTTATTTACTGAAAGATAATCTATCACGTACTTGTTTTTTGTTACTAATTTTTCTTATTTTTTTTCTTTATTTATCGAAAGATAATCTATTACATATTCGTCCTTCGTTCCCATCTTTCTTTTTTCCACCTTACTCTTCACATTCTTTATCCCACTATACTTCCTTTACTTTTCCTTCGCTCGCTCTCCTTTTTTCTTCACTATCTCTTCTTCCATTCTTTTAATCTTTTTCACCGCCATTCTTTTTTTTATTTTTATCATCCCGAATATTTTGTTTTTATTTATATTTATCTGTTTATTTATTTATTTACTTATTTTTCTTTATTTTTTGTTTTTCTTTATTTCTTTATTTATTTTAAAATATTTATCCCATTCCACTATTTTTCTCTTTTTCTCCTCTACTATACTAATATCTAGTCGTCACCACCTCCCATTCCTTTTCCCTCTCTGCTTACTTCACGTACCTATCTCTCTCATATTTTGTTTTTTTCCTATTTCTCGTATAAGAGTTATTACACTCTAATTTTTTCATCCGGTATCTCTCTTTTTCTCCCCTTCCTCAGCTCTCCATCTTTCTCTTTTCCCCCTTACTTTTCACATTCATTATTCCATTATCCCTCCTTTTCTTTTTCTTTTTTAGTTCTTTTTAACTCTTCATGTCTCTTCTTCTATCCTTTCACTTAGAATCTTTTTACACTTTTAATGTTTTCCACCTCCATCTTTCTTATTTCCACTTCCCCTATAATTTCCCCTATTTTTTCTCTTCATTTACTAAAAGATATTAGTACAATCTTACCTTCTCTTTTGTATGTCCACTTTTCTTTCTCATTTCCCGTCACATTCCGTTAAAGAAATTATTATTATTCTTAGATAATTAAATTAATTTATGTAATTAAATAAAGTCGATTTAACTCCGGCGAGGAAAGGGTTTTAATGTTTCAACAATAGCTGTGATTCAGTCAAGTCCGACAAAAAATCGGCGCGCAATTAAATAAGTTGAAAAAAACATATGTATACATACACACAGAAATTAATATTAGGCTGTCAAAGATCTAAGCTTGGACCGTATGGCATTTTATTCTAGTTTGATTGTATATCGTAACGGTCCTACTTCTCTTATTATTATTTTTTAATTATTTTTTATAGTAATTTTATTTTATTGCTAATTATAAAAGCATATTGTATGTTTTTTTTTATTTTTTCTAATATGCATATTTTTTTAAATTACAAAAAATGTAAAAAATGCTATAATATAGTAAAATAAAATAATGATGCTATATATATAACTGCAATATGTATAAATAAAATATAATTAATATTTATTGATTTACGGAATCTAAATTCAAATCAATTTCAATTTGACAATACAAACTAAAATTAATAATAAAAGAGAAACCACAATAAAACCAAGTACATCTTTGAAATATTTTTGAGCAAGATTAATATTTCTTTTTTTAGTTTTTTATAACATTAAATAATATATTTATAATATCATAAAATTATTAAACAAATAAATTACTAATAAATTATTAGTAATTCCCTTTCAGCACTCTCTCTACTTCCTCCCATCCTATCTCCACCCCTTTCTCCACTTCCCTCTGCCTCCTTTTCCTTTCTCCCCTTCTCCTAGCCGTCGCTTGTATTCCGTTTCTTCTAACATCTCCCTAAAGTATTTATCCCACTGCTTTATTGTTATCTCTTTATTAATTTCTACCCTTTTACTTTCTTTGTTTATTACTTTCCACACCTGCTTCTCTGTTCTCGCCTCTCGTGCTTCTTCCAGCAGATTTCTCCTTTTTTCTTTCTTTTTCCTCTCACACATTTCCTTATACTCCTTCTTTCCTCTCTTATAATCTTCTTTGTGTTTTCTTCCTCTTTTGCAGTCTCTGAATAACCTTCTCCTTTTCTACCTCCTCCCTCTTCTTCCTACAGTCCCCATCCCACGATCCTCCCTTTTCTTCTGCCTCTTTTTTTACTTTTCTTACTTTTACTTCCATCTTAATTCATTTTGTCAACTTTTCGACCTCTTCATCTATTGCCCTTTTACCTATTTCTACCGCCTCCGTCCTTTTTCTAAACTCCTCTCTCGCCTCTTCCGATCAGTCCGTCTTTTCCACCCACCTCTCTTTCTCCGCTATTGTCCTTCTTCTCTCACCAACCCCCCATTTGTCCACCCGTACTGCTACTGTTTGGTGATCCGAATCTACCTCACTTCACCTCCAATCTTGTCACTCTTTCCCAAGCCTTTCTATCTCCTTCCGCGTAATTGATCACTGTTTCTCCCTTTTCTCCTGTAAAAGTCACCTCTCTCTTTTCATCTCACTCCTTTGCTCCGTTCATAATTCCTCACCCTTCCTTTTCCACCCATTTAATCAGCCCTTCCCCCTACCTATTTATCATTTTATTTTTCGATTTTCTTTCAACTCCCTCTTCTCCATCCTCCAGCGCTCCTTTCTCCCCTGTTCTCGCATTGAAATCGCCCCATCCCCCTCACTATTCATCTCTCCTTTCTCTCTTCCTCCTCTTTTACCGGACTTGGTTTACAATTCGTTACTTAACATTCACTCCTTCATCCATCCCTTTTTCCTTTATCCTATTCTCTCTCATTTTTCCTAATTCTTTCATACATTTTACATTCGCTAACTTTCCTTCCTCTCCTAAAAATCGCTCATTCTAATCCTACTCTCCCTATCAGTATATGCTCAATCGTTCCTTCTTCTTCCTCACAAATCTGACATTTTCTTCTTTTCGCCGCCGCCGCCTAGAATCTATTTCTTTCCTCTTTGTTTCCACACTTCCATCTCGCAATCAACTTCTGGCTCCCTTTGTGCCCTTTTTCTCTCAAATATTTTGGCCGCTCCTGCGTCATTATGTCCTTATATCTACCGTTGTATCTCGTGCTTCCTATCTTACTATTCATTCATTGCCCCAGTCTCTCTCTCTCTCTCTCTCTCTCTCTCTCTCTCTCTCTCTCTGCCCTATTATTTGACCTATATCCGCCTCTCTATTCCTCAGTACTTTTATTTCCTCCGAACTAAATCCATTTTGCCTATAAAACATCTTTCTCTCTTCCCCCACCGTGCTCTTTTGTCCCTTTTTCTCTTTTTCCTTCACGCATTCTATTATCAACTTTCTCTCCCTCTCCCTCATAGCCTTTTCCTCAAATCTTACTGCTCTATTTCCCGCAATTGTACTGAGCTTTACTCTCCCTGTTTCCTTATAAACTATATAGTCCGGCGTACAGGAGTCAAGATTAACGGTCCACTTTACATACTTTTTATCTATTCTTTCCAATTCTTCTTTTTCTCTCCATCCCCAAATCTCTGCGCCATACATTATAACTCCAAGCACTAAATATTTAAATAATATCATCCTTCTCCTAAAGTCATCCCTGAACCTACGTTCCCCCAACCCCCATACCTGCCTCATCACTATATTTGCCTTCTTCTTTTACGCTCTTAATCTGTCCATTGTCACTTCCATTCCTCTTCAACTCGTATCCCAAGTACTTGTATTCCCTTTACTTCCTCCAATCTCTTTCCTTCCCATTCCCATCCCGCCTCCTTTTCTCTGCCTCCTCCTCTTCTAAAGCACATAATCTTCGACTTCTCAGTGTTCAACTGCAGTTTTTTTCTTCTTAGATATCTCTCCAGTCTCCTTATCATCTCCTTCATTCCATCCACACTTTTTGCCAGCAACACCAGATCATCTGCATATGCCAGCGTTCATATTCTTTCTGTTCCAACCCTCATGCCGCCCGCCTGACCTGTCCTCATCTCCTTCTCCACATCTGCGATCAATATCGAGAACAGTAGCGGACTCAGAGGGCACCACTGCCTTACTCCTTTCTCCGTCCAGAACCAGTTGGAGATTTTTTTGCCCACTCTAACTGCACTCTTCGTACCTTCATAAATTTCCTTGATCCTTTCTATTATACCTTTTCTTATTCCTTTTTTCTCCATTACTTCTCATAATACCTTTCTATCCATTCTGTCGAAGGCCACCTTTAGGTCCACAAAGAACCCATATACCTTTCCTCCTTTCTTCCTCAATTCTCTCTTGACCACGTGCAACACATACACGTTGTCCATCGTCCCTCTGCCCTTCTTAAACCCTGCTGGGGTTTCCGGCAGAATTTTCTTCTCTTCCACCTCTTTCCTTACCCTCTCTGCTAATATCCCTGCATAAATCTTGTACGCAGTACATAACAGGAAGACTTTCCTGTAGTTTTCCACGTTTTTCGGGTCACCTTCGCACTTCTCTCTCTCCCTGTGCTAGCCACCTTACCTATTATACCTGTCATCTTTTTGAGCTCCTTCTCCGCTTTATCCTTCCTCTCACTTTCTTTATTCATCCCCTCTACTCTCCTTTCTATCCCCTGTCTTCCTCTCACCTTCTTTATTCTATCGTCTCCTTTTCTCCCTATCTCGCTTCAAATCTACCGCCGCCCTACTCTTTTCCCTTCTCTCTCCGAGATGTCACCACCTGTTTTCTCAGCCTTTCTTACTCTTCACCCGCATTGTCGCCACCTCTAAACCGCCTGCCACTTCATGCTTTCTCTCTAAGGTGTCCCTAACCTAGCTCTTTCTGACGACACACCGTTACTACCTAATATCTCCTCTCCTACCCTTCCTTGCTTCTCGCCTCCACTTCCACTTTCCACCGCCTTCGCCACCTCTCCCTTCTCTCCTCCCACTACTCTCCTCTCTGCTGCTACTCCTAATTTCACTCTACTCCTTATTTTTCGTTCTCTATCGCGCTCGCTAATCACCCGCTTCCACTCCTACACCGAAAGTCTCTCTCCCTCTCTTATTAATTAATCACATATTATTTTATTTTTCAGACTCCCTTGTACTTTTTCAATCTTTTTCAATCTTACTCATTCTATCTCATATTGTTTTATTTTATTTGATTCACTCTCAGTTACATTCTTTCACCACTATCTTTATATAGTTCTCTTCATTCTCATCTATGCTGCATTATTTTTCTAATTTTATTGCATTTTACTGCTTTGTCTTCTCTCATTTTTCTTTATTTTTATTTGTTCTCACTCATAATGCTTTATATTTTCGCTCATTTTTGTTCATGTCCTATTATTCAATTTTATCCTCATCTATTCCCTTAAAATCATGCAGTCGTCCTAATTCTGTCTCTTTTCGCATTTTACAGCCATTTTTTCTTATTCTCTCTCTCTCTCGCTCTCCTTCTCTCCCTCTCCCCCTCTCTCCCCCCTCTCCCTTTCTCTCTCTCTCTCTCTTTCTCTCCTCCCTCTCTTTCACTCTTCCTCTTCTCTGTCTCTTGGCTCCCCTTTTTTTTATTTTTTATTTTTTCTATATATTTTCAACTTTATGATACCTTAATCATAAAAAATAAAATAATCATATATTACATAAAACATAAAACACGCTGTAGCCATCTTCATCGTTGACGTGATTATGATTTATAGCATTAGTTATATCAATTATTGTTTAAAAATTTAAAGAAACATATTTGTTTTTTCTTGTCATGCATGCGATGAGTCAACGTAAAAAAAAATTTTTTTTAAATAAAACGGATTTTAAAAAAGTTCTAAAACAAATAAAACAAGTATAAAAGTGTGCAAGTAGAAACTTGGACATTGCTTCCTCATAGTTTTTATTATATTCTTAGGTCTTTTCTATTATATTCTTAGGTCTTTTCTACCCCTATTTTATATATAATTCTTTAAAATTTGATTGATTAGATCCATTTTTATACACGATCAAAGATCTATAATTTTTGCTTTCTCATAAAGGAAGCTTTGTTTATTGTTTTCGTAAAAAAATTTTTTTTGTTTTTCTGAATGTGTTCAGAATCAAGAGACACGGTAGTGTCTCGCGCCAAGTACACGCGGAGCGAGATCCGCACCGTGACTCTTTTACGCGACGCGACGGGTTGCGAGTACCCGAGATGTTGAGATCTCGATAACGAGTGAACGGATCAAGTTCTAAGTAGGCTTGATCGATAGTTGGGGTGAAAATAAGGGGGGTATCTCCTATATAATTTTCCGCTACGTGCCCTACGAGCGGAGATATTGCGACGCAAAGTCCAAATGTGAAAATTTTTTATTAAGATACTCCTCCTCCTAACGCCGATCTGTGTGATCACGTGATCAGAGAAAATGTCCCTTTCACTTTTTCGACACTGGCGGCGCAGGTATCGCCAGTTTCGATATCGCGCGCGTATTTCAAACGATCTAGTAGGTAAATTATTAAAGGTCGATAGACTTACCTATTAGAAGTTAGCCCCCTACTTTTAGAATTAACATATTTTCACGGTTGTGCTGAATTGTGCTAGGTTTGTGCTATATTGTGCTCAAATATTATAACCATAATACGAAAAATACGAAAAAAATTCAAAAAAACGAATTTTTAGGTCAGCCCCCCACTTTTCGTTTTTTTCAATTTTTTCGATTGTGCTGAGTTGTGCTAAGTTGTGCTAACATTGTGCTAAAATATTATTTAAAAAAAATAATAACAGAAAGAACTACGATAAAAAAATAAATTATATCCAAAAATGATTTTTTTATCGTAACTTTTCTTGTTATTATTTTTTTTAAATAATATTTTAGCACAATGTTAGCACAACTTAGCACAACTCAGCACAATCAAAAAAATTGAAAAAAACGAAAAGTGGGGGGCTGACCTAAAAATTCGTTTTTTTGAATTTTCTTTCGTATTTTTCATATTATGGTTATAATATTCGAGCACAATATAGCACAAACCTAGCACAATTCAGCACAACCGTGAAAATATGTTAATTCTAAAAGTGGGGGGCTAACTTCTAATAGGTGATAGACTTATCGGTCAGAAGGAAGATTTCTATTTTGTTAAATTAAGTATATATATAATATATATTGATTCTTATGAATCAAGCTTGAATTCGATGTTTAGGTATCCCAGGTTGCCGATGACGAGATACAGATAGTGCGCTTCATAGTTTTCGGTGTCCAGGTGTAATAATACGTTGAATTCGATGTCTACGTGTTCCAGGTTGCCGATGACGAGGTCCACATAATGCGCTCCGTAGTTTTCGGTGTCTACGTGTATTAATACCTTGAGTTCGATGTCCACGTGTCCCAGGTTGGCGATGACGAGATCCAGATAGTGCGCTTCATAGTTTTCGGTGTCCAGGTGTAATCGTACGTTGAATGCGATGTCTAGGTGTCCCAGGTTGCCGATGACGATGTCTAGATAGTGAGCTCCGTAGTTTTCGGTGTCCAGGTGTAATAATACGTTGAATGCGATGTCTAGGTGTCCCAGGTTGCCGATGACGATGTCTAGATAGTGAGCTCCGTAGTTTTCGGTGTCCAGGTGTAATAATACGTTCAATGCGATGTCTAGGTGTTCCAGGTTGCCGATGACGAGGTCCACATAGTGCGCTCCGTAGTTTTCGGTGTTTACGTGTATTAATACCTTGAATTCGATGTCCACGTGTCCCAGGTTGCCGATGACGGGATCCAGATAGTGCGCTTCATAGTTTTCGGTGTCCAGGTGTAATCGTACGTTGAATTCGATGTCTAGGTGTCTCAGGTTGCCGATGACGATGTCTAGATAGTGAGCTCCGTAGTTTTCGGTGTCCAGGTGTAATAATACGTTGAATGCGATGTCTAGGTGTCCCAGGTTGCCAATGACGATGTCTAGATAGTGAGCTCCGTAGTTTTCGGTGTCTACGTGTATTAATACCTTGAATTCGATGTCCACGTGTCCCAGGTTGCCGATGACGGAATCCACATAGTGCGCTCCGTAGTTTCCGGTGTCTACGTGTATTAATACCTTGAAATTGATGTCTAAGTGTCCCAGGTTGCTGATGACGAAGTCCAGATAACGCGCTCCGTAATTTTTGGTGTCTAGGTGTAATAATACCTCGAATTTAATGTCTACGTGTTCCAGGTTGCCGATGACGAGGTCCACATAGTGCGCTTCGTAGTTTTTGGTGACTAGGTGTATTAATAACTTTAAATCCGAATGTAGGACACGTAGATATTGAATTTGAGGTATTAATACACGTAGACACCGAAAACTACGGAGCGCACTATGTGGATCTCGTCATCGGCAACGTGGAACACCTAGACATCGAATTCAACGTATTATTACACCTGGACACCGAAAACTATGGAGCGCACTATTTGTAACCCGTTATCGGCAACCTGGGATACCTAGACATCGAATTCAAGCTTAATTCATAAGAATCGACTTAAAAATTCCCTAGCGGCAGAACTAAAATTATGTCATGACATAATAAAAATTCGTTGAATTAAAATTATGTCTAGACATAATAAAAACTGGACAAATTAAAATTATGTCTGACATAAAAATAATTCCGCATTTTTATTATGTGTACCTATACACATAATTATAATTCATACAATTTTTATTATGTGTACACATAATTTGTTTTTGAATGAACGTAAAACGTATTTGTTACAATATCTATCCATTATTGAAAATCGATATGCGCGACAAAAGCTCTTGTATATCATTAATTATGTTATTATTTATTATATATATTTCTATCCATATATTTTCAGTATTATTAGAAAAATTATTAGCATTTAGGATACTAATCTTTTTCCGTTAGTTTGTAAGTTTCATGATTAAAAAGATCATGTCGTATTATTAACATATACCTAAGATTTATAGAATCGTTATTAATTTTATTATATATCTCAATTGCGCGAATCTTAAATATGTTTTGTAAAAATTATGCATAATATTCCTATGCAAGGATACTTGTTTAATTATTTCTTCCTGTTGCATTTAAGTATAGAAAAATATACAATTTTTATGTGTTTGCACTTTATATTTAATGAGCAGGCAATTAAATATATAATATGATTCAATTTGCACTACGTTTACATGACACCGTTAATCGGGTTTTATAACATCGGTTGTCAGGAAGACCAATCGTAATCATTCTTCAGAAGAATGGAATAGTTGTGATTGACTGGCCTAAGAACTACCGATGTTATAAAACCCGATCAACAGTGCCATGTAAACGTAGTCTTATGTCTCTTTATTGACTGACATAGTTATATACTTTTAAATCTTTTTCTTTTCTAAAATTCAATCAATTGAATACTTTTGGTACGTAGTGTGCAAATGTATTTTGAAATAAAGATTATATATTTTTTACTGAATTATTTACACACACGTGCGGGGTTTCAGAGAATCATTTTTCGCCAACTCAAATATGTTCCTACTCAACTGTCAAAATATGAAAGATAATTTTATCTAGTTGTGACATTCGCTCGAATTCCCGAAATAATTTTCAAGGATGTGAGTACAAATATATATATCGTACTATTTAATATTTATAATTAATAGAAAATTATAAACGATGCTTTATGTATGAAAAATTTGACAGAATTGCTTTTATCAAATAGAATTAATTTGTGATTAGTTGAAGGAAATAAAAGAATAAACAAATTAGGTAAGTTTCAGACACGTGTTACAGGTGTTCATCTGTAATTATCAAAAGCATCGATACCTGTAGATATCGGTACATATAGAATTGCGAACAACATTCAGTAAGACACGCGAATAAAAATAAATAAAAAATTTTACAGTTAACGACTTATTAACATTAATCATGCTATATTGCGATTATGTTTTATGTCGAATTTGAAAAATATATACAAGGTGTACAACTAAAAGGGTTACAGATTATTATTTTTAAAAAACTAAGCAAAATATTAAATTGTTGTTTTCTTTAGAAATAATAGTCCGTAACACTTTCAGCTTCATACCTTGTAAATACTGTTTATAAGATTATAAGATATATTGTTTATATAAGATTAAGATGCGTAACACACTACAAAAAGGCGTGATATCCGTACAAAATTACCTTTTAAAAAAAAAGGTAAAAAAAGGCGCCAAGTACACGCATAGTAGTGTATATATTGTTATCTCGAAAAAAGAGAAAGTGGTAGTATTATACCTCGAAAAAATTTAAGTAACAAGTGGTAGACATAATCTTTATATCTCGAAAAATCTCGAAAAAATCTAAGCAGTAGTATCTTTATTTCCGAAAAATTATAATTAACCCAAGTGATACACATCACAAAATTATGTTACTTTATCAAAAAGAAGAGTCGCGCTTCAAGTGATCTATTACAATTACAAAAAAGAAATGATATCTCTTTAAATTACAGCGCCAATTACAGAGAGAACGTATATATTGCTTCAAAAAATAATTGATATTTTTACGATATTTTTTTTATCGTAACTTTTTTTGTTATTATTTTTTTAAAATAATATTTTAGCACAATGTTAGCACAACTTAGCACAACTCAGCACAATCGAAAAAATTGAAAAAAACGAAAAGAGGGGTTAACTTAAAAATTATTTTTAAATAATATTTTAGCACAATGTTAGCACAACTTAGCACAACGAAAAGTGGGGGGCTAACTTAAAAATATTTTTAAGCTAACTCCCCACTTTTCGTTTTTTTCAATTTTTTTGATTGTGCTGAGTTGTGCTAAATTGTGCTAACATTGTGCTAAAATATTATTTAAAAAAAATAATAAAAAAAGTTACGATAAAAAAATTATTTTTGGATATAATTTATTTTTTTATTGTAGTTCTTTCTGTTATTATTTTTTTTAAATAATATTTTAGCACAATGTTAGCACAACTTAGCACAACTCAGCACAATCGAAAAAATTGAAAAAAACGAAAAGTGGGGGGCTGACCTAAAAATTCGTTTTTTTGAATTTTTTTTCGTATTTTTCGTATTATGGTTATAATATTTGAGCACAATATAGCACAAACCTAGCACAATTCAGCACAACCGTGAAAATATGTTAATTCTAAAAGTAGGGGGCTAACTTCTAATAGGTAAGTCTATCGACCTTTAATAATTTACCTACTAGATCGTTTGAAATACGCGCGCGATATCGAAACTGGCGATACCTGCGCCGCCAGTGTCGAAAAAGTGAAAGGGACATTTTCTCTGATCACGTGATCACACAGATCGGCGTTAGGAGGAGGAGGAGTATCTTAATAAAAAATTTTCACATTTGGACTTTGCGTCGCAATATCTCCGCTCGTAGGGCACGTAGCGGAAAATTATATAGGAGATACCCCCCTTATTTTCACCCCAACTATCGATCAAGCCTACTTAGAACTTGATCCGTTCACTCGTTATCGAGATCTCAACATCTCGGGTACTCGCAACCCGTCGCGTCGCGTAAAAGAGTCACGATGCGGTCTCGCTCCGCGTGTACTTGGCGCAAGACACTACCGTGTCTCTTGATATAATAATAATCCAGCTACATTTGGTCGCTCGCAACATCGACCGGGGAGCTGCATGGCTCATTGTGCGTTCTCAACATCATCAGTTTTTTTAATGTAAACGCGTTTGTATTATGTTCTAAAACGTCGAAAAATTGTAATTTTAAAAAATGTCTGTATGTATGTATGTGTGTGTGTGTGTGTGTGTGTGTATGTGTATGCCAAATTTACTGAAATTTCTATAACTCCAAAACTAATCAACCAAATCTAAACGAATTATATATGAAATAGGGGTAGAAAAAACTGAAGAATATAATAGAATTAATAAAAATTGCTAATAATCAAAGGGTTCTTTCTTTTCCATTCAAATTAAAAAAAAATGATTATAAAGTTAAATGAAATATGATCATCAGCAATAAATTAATATCAATGTGTGATCAATTAATATATTGCCTCAAATAATAAAAAAATAATATTACCAACAAATTAATATAATAACGATTAACATCTAATTTGGGATATATGTAATGTCAATCAATATTGACGGACAATGTTATAATTTTGCTTAATGGAATAATTGTATGAGTCTCCGAATGAAATTAAAAGGAACGTAATTTATTTGTTTGCCGTGATTTTGTCTGATGCGCCTTCCATATTACAGGCATCGTAATTCTCTTGCGAAGCAATCGATTTCTAATTTGTTTGCACCATCAGATAGCTATTATAATTCCACTTCTCATTTACACCTGATTTTGATAATGGCATTATTAAAAGCCTTCCTACCTTACACGGCAATATGATATTGGAGAGAAACGGCGTGGGGCGATTTAATGGGCTTCAGGTTAGTAAATTCGACGAGAAATAGATTAATTAACTGCAATGTAAATATTAGATTAGAACAATGGCGGTTATTTACCAATAACGTGGTTACCCCAACAATTTTTAAGTCTAACTTGGCTCGGATGATAGATGATAGCTCATCGAAAATATGAATAACGGATAAAAAAGTATAAAACTAATTATAAATAATGTTAATGTAATCAAATTTTATCCGTTATTTAATTTAAAGCATACCGTATTTTAAGGAAATTTTTATTTTTTATCTTAATGTTATCTACTAAACAATACACACACGCGGGCACAAGATATTTCAAAAATTATTATTTTCTTCTCAAAGAAAAATTATTTCTAAGATAAAATAGAAATGTCTATAATTGCAAAACTGCCCCTGTATAACGGCGCACTAAGAAATACAAAATTATTCTCTCGCCTGTCGATCGATACCAATAAGAGCGCTTTGTAGATATCTCAAGTGCTTCATTCAACTGCAGAGAATTGCGACGGGGTCCTAAGGTTGCATCCTCCTTTGAGATCGAAACGAGCTTTTTTCGCAGCGAAGCGAGAAAAAAAATGTCAATGTCGAGAACGAGATTGTCGAACGGACATTGAACGGTTCTGGACGAATGCCAGCACGGTGCGACACAGTGTTTGAAGCTGAAAGACGAATACATAAATTTTTTTTTTATAGAATTTTTTATATAGTGAATCTCTCAAATTCAAATTCCTTCGAGGTGCATTAATTTTGATACAAAATGTTGACATAAAATTTTATTTAAATAATATCTATATATATAAGTCACGTCTGTCTGTCTGTATGTACGCGAACTACTCATTCGTTAGTGGACCAAATTTTTACCAAAAGTATATGAAATAGGAGTAGAATTTTCGGGGGATGAAAATGTCGCGGCCAATTTTTTGCTACCGATTTTCTGAAAACTTATTTTTCTAATTTTTCTAATTTTTGGGGAAATAATTGACCGAATTTAAAAGAATTATATATGAAATAGGGGTAGAATTTTCCGGGGAGTGCTATAAAGTGTATAATTTTTCGTTACCGATCTTTTTAGAAGCCGGTTACAAAATTTTTCCAATTTTTTGGAAATTAATTGTCCGAATCTTAAAAAATTATATGAAGTAAAGATAGAATTTTCTAGAGAGTGCTATAAAGTGTATTTTTTGTTACCGATCTTTTTAGAAGCCGGTTACAAAATTTTTCCAATTTTTCGAAAATTAATTGACCGAATCTTAAAGAATTATATGAAGTAGGGGTAGAATTTCCCGGGGATTGCCATAAAGTGTATAATTTTTCGTTACCGATCTTTTGGAAAATCGGTATCAGAAAATTTTCCAGTTTTTCGGAAATTAATTGACCGAATCTCAAACAATTGTATATGAAGTAGAAGTAGAATTTTCTAGGAAGTGCTATAAAATGTATTATTTTTCATTACCGATCTTTTTGGAAACCGGTTACGAAATTTTTCCAATTTCCCGGGAAATAATTGAATCTTAAAGAATTACATATGAAATAAAGGTAGAATTTCCCCGGGATTGCTATAAAGTGTAGAGGAAAGTATTATGAGATAGTAGGCTCCTATAATATGCGACAGCATTAGGAGCATCCTCCGAAAAGAGGAAAAGAAGGAAGAAAAGAAGGAAGATGTAAGGAGAAAAAGAAGAAGCGGAAACAAGACGGAGATCCCTCCCAGAGATATCCTTGCACTGGGGACGATGGAAAATGTTCAAAAGGTTTTCCAAAAGAGTTTCGTAAAGAAACTAATGCTAATGTAAATGGATATATTTACATAACAGAGTATAGTGTGAATGAAGAAAGAATACGTGGTGATTATTTATTATCGACAGAGGCAAAGAGATTGATAATCGATGGGTAGTACCATATTCATCATATTTAATTATGAAATATGATCGACATATCAAGAAAGTAAAAATAATAGAAAGAAGTAAAAAATGTTTTTACAAAAAATGTAATATACAGAGAAATTTTATAAATTTAGAATTATAAAATTGTATAAGTGAGTAATATAATAATTAAAATGTTAATGAAATATATATTTAAAAATTTTTATGTAAATTATATAAAAAATTATAAATATTAAAATTGTAAAAGTAATTTTATAATAATAATTAATCGCAAACTACTTCCACATTTATGGGCCAATTCTCTCGAATTTGGTATCAAAATGCAAATTTTTCGAAAATGAAAATGTTGCGACTTTTTTTTGTTTTACGCCTCTTCTCCCTACTCATCCACGCACAAAACATACACACCTAACGCGCACACACACCCTGAATTATATTAATACTAGATGCTTGGCACGCGCTTCGCGCGGGCTCAGAATCTATTACTTCGAATCTCGGTTTTTTAAATTTTTTAGAGAGAGAGAGAGAGAGAAATATGTGAAATTGTCAACTTATAAAGTTGTCTTTAAATAAACGTGAAATATACTATAGTATTCGACGATGTCAAGTAAATCAGACGAGAAATACATTCAATTCATTCACACTTCACTCTCTCTCTCTCTCTTTCTCTCTCTTTCTCTCTCTATCTCTCTCTGAAAAATTTAAAAAACCGGTTTCCAGAAACCGGTAACGAAAAATTATACACACATGACACTCCCCGGAAAATTATACCCCTGTTTAATCTATAATTCTGTGAAAAAAATTTGAAAAATTTTAAAAACCGATTTTCAAAAAATCGGTAACGAAAAACTATACACATCATGGCACTCCCCCGGGAAATTCTACAACTATTTCATATACTTTTGGTAAAGATTCGGTCCACTAACGAAGAGATTCGATCAATAACTTCCCGGAAAATTAAAAAAACCGGTTTCCAGAAAGTCGGCAACGAAAAACTATACACATCATGACACTCCCCGGAAAATTCCACCCCTGTTTAATCTATAATTCTGTGAAAAAATTTAAAAATTAAAAAAATCGGTTTCCAAAAAGATCGGTAACAAAACCGTACACATCATGGCAATTCCCGGAAAATTCTACCCCTACTTCATATACAATTTTTTGCGATTTGGTCAATTAATTCCCGAAAAATTGGAAAAATTTCTAATATCGGCTTCCAAAAAAATCGGTAACAAAAAATTATACACTTTATAGCACTTCCCGGAAAATTCTACCCCTATTTGATCTATAATTCTTTGAGATTTGGTTAATTATTTCCCGAAAATTTGAAAGAATTAGAAAAAACGGTTTCCAGAAAATCGGTAACAAAAAACTATACACGTCATGGCACTCCCAGGGAAATTCTACCCCTACTTCATATACTTTTGGTAAAGATTTGATCCGCTAACGAATGAGTAGTTTTGCGGACAGACGGACGGACGAACAGACAGACAAACAGTAGCGTTTTATATAATAGTATGATATCAAGAGACACGGTAGTGTCTCGCGCCAAGTGATAATTCCCGCGCCAAGCGCGGGCCGAAACGCTAGTAACTGTATACGGCACTGTATATGATCATATATGACAAGATGCGATGCTGTATATTATGATTGTAGATCAAGAGACACGGTAGTGTCTCGCGCCAAGTATACGCGGAGCGAGACCGATCATGTCTCTTTTACGCGACGCGACGGGTTGCGAGTACCTGAGATGTTGAAATCTCGATAACGAGTGAACGGATCAAGTTCTAAGTAGGCTTGATCGATAGCTTGGGGTCCAAATAGGGAGGGGTTTTCTCTTATAATATTCTGCTACGTGCCCTACGAGCGGAGATATTGCGACGCAAAGTCCAAAATGTGAAAAATTTTTTTTAAGATACTTTCTAACGCCGATCTGTGTGATATGATATATATATCAGAGAGCGTCACTTTCCTTTTTTCGACACTGGCGGCGCAGGTATCGCCAGTTTCGATATCGCGCGCGTATTTCGAACGATCTAGTAAAATTATTATAGGTCGATAGACTTATCGGTCAGGAGGAAGATTTCTATTTAGGTAAATTAGGTATTATATATATTGAGTCAATTGCTTCATGTATATCTAGAGATATTTCGTATTCTTACATCGTATTACCATCGCTGCCGGAAAAGAAAGTTCTCTACGCTTGGCAGAAAGTGCCGCTAGAGAAATTTTATGTCGATTCTTATGAATCAAGCTTGAATTCGAGGTATCCCAGGTTGCCGATGACGAGGTCCAGATAGTGCGCTTCATAGTTTTCCGTGTCCAGGTGTAATAATACGTTGAATTCGATGTCTACGTGTTCCAGGTTGCCGATGACGAGGTCCACATAGTGCGCTCCGTAGTTTTCGGTGTCTACGTGTATTAATACTTTGAATTCGATGTCCACGTGTCCCAGGTTGCCGATGACGGGATCCAGATAGTGTGCTTCATAGTTTTCGGTGTCCAGGTGTAATCGTACGTTGAATTCGATGTCTAGGTGTCCCAGGTTGCCGATGACGAGGTCCACATAGTGCGCTCCGTAGTTTTCGGTGTCTACGTGTATTAATACCTTGAATTCGATGTCCACGTGTCCCAGGTTGCCGATGACGGGATCCAGATAGTGCGCTTAATAGTTTTCGGTGTCCAGTGTAATCGTACGTTGAATGCGATGTCTAGGTGTCCCAGGTTGCCGATGACGATGTCTAAATAGTGAGCTCCGTAGTTTTTGGTGTCTACGTGTATTAATACCTTGAAGTTGATGCTAAGTGTCTCAGGTTGCTGATGACAAGGTACAGATAGCGCGCTCCGTAGTTTTTGGTGTCTAGGTGTAATAATACCTCGAATTCGATGTCTACGTGTTCCAGATTGCCGATGACGAGGTCCACATAGTGCGCTGCGTAGTTTTTAGTGACTAGGTGTATTAATAACTTTAAATCCGAATGTAGGACACGTAGATATCGAATTTGAGATATTAATACACGTAGACAACCGAAAACTACAGAGCGCACTATGTGGATCTCGTCATCGGCAACGTGGACACCTAGACATCGAATTCTACGTATTATTACACCTGGACACCGAAAACTATGAAGCGCACTATTGTAACCCGTTATCGGCAACCTGGGATACCTAGACATCGAATTCAAGCTTGATTCATAAGAATCGACTTAAAAATTCCCTAGCGGCAGAACTAAAATTATGTCATGACATAATAAAAAATTCGTTGAATTAAAATTATGTCTAGACATAATACAGGGTGCAAGTAGAACTTGTACATTGCGCTTCCTCATATTTTTAAGTAAGCAAGTAGACAACCTGCATTGCTTCCTCTATTTTAAGCCATAGTTATTTATATTTATTTATTTGGGCTTCCTCATAGAGGAAGCAATCAAAATTATGGTGTCTTTGACCGCATATAATGCTGAATCTAATCAACCAAATATTAAAGAATTATATATAAAATTGGGGTAGAAAAGACTGAAAAATATAATAAAATTAAAAATAGATCGATATCTCCAAATTTGCGGAAGTTAATGCATAAACAAACATTTCTGCAAAAATTCAAATTTTATTAAAAAAGAACTCTGATTATTAGCGATTTTTATTAATTCTATTATATTCTTCAGTTTTTTCTTACCCCTATTTTATATATAATTCGTTTAGATTTGGTTGATTAGTTTTGGAGTTATAGAAATTTCGGTAAATTTGGCACACACATACACACAACACACATACATACATACAGACATTTTTTAAAATTACAATTTTTTGACGTTTTAGAACATTCTGAACACATTCAGAAAAAACAAAAAAATTTTTTACGAAAACAAAGCTTTCTCTATGAGGAAGCAAAAGTGAACAGAAAAGAGACTTTATAATTTTAATTAAAATAGAGATCCAATTCGAAAAAGTATCGCGTGCTGCAATTAAAATATTGCTCTTTATTTGAGATCTTTATTAATTCGAAAATGCAAAAAATGGCTTTCGTGCTTCAATAATGTATAATTATGCATGGTAAACATTTCTACTGTATGTATTGTATGTGTCAATATTTTAATAATATAATCAATAAATTTAATAAATAACTCAATAAATTTTTTTCTTACGAAAAAATTGATTAAATAATGGATTAAATAATAACACGTTACTTTATTGATTTAAAAAATATTATATAATTTAACAGGGTTCTATTTATGTACAGATTCTCAGAAATTTCAAAACGTCTATAACTCCGGAATTAATTAACCAAATTTTAATTGGTTGTATATGAAATAGGGGTAGAAAAAACTGGAAAATACAATAGAATTGGATATAGATCGTTATCTCAAATATTGAAAAAATGTAAAACACTTTTCTAAAAAAAAATTTTTTTAAGACTCTTTTACAGATCATCGCCCAATTCAATACCAACCTTCGTTGAATGATTCTCTATCGATTTAAAAAAAAAAGAGCCCGATATTTCAATATTTGCGGAAGTTAGAGCACATAACGGACAACATATGCACACACATACACACATACATACATGCAAACGGACATTTTTCTAAAATGATTTTTCGACGTTTAGAACATTCTGAACACATTCAGAAAAACAAAAAAAATTTTTTTACGAAAACAAAGCTTCCTCTATGAGGAAGCAAAAACTGGACAAATTAAAATTATGTCTAGACATAATAAAAATTAGATGAATTTTTTAAAATTATGTCTAGACATAATAAAAATTGGATGAATTTTTTAAAATTATGTCTGACATAAAAATAATTCCGCATTTTTATCATGTGTATACACATAATTCTAATTCATACAATTTTTATTATGTGTACACATAATTTGTTTTCGAATGAACATAAAACGTATTTGTTACAATGTCTATCCATTATTGATAATTGATATGCGCGACAAAAGCTCTTGTATATCATTAATTATGTTATTATTTATTATATATATTTCTATCCATATATTTTCAGTATTATTATTGTTATATTAGAAAAATTATTAGCATTTAGGATACGAATCTTTTTCCGTTAATTTGTAAGTTTCATGATTAAAAAGATCATGTCGTATTATTAACATATACCTAAGATTTATAGAATCGTTATTAATTTTATTATATATCTCAATTGCGCGAATCTTAAATATGTTTTGTAAATATTATGCATAATATTCCTATGCAAGGATACTTGTTTAATTATTTCTTCCTATTGCATTTAAGTATAGAAAAATATACAATTTCTATGTGTTTGCACTTTATATTTAATGAGCAGGCAATTAAATATACATGATTCAATTTGCACTACGTTTACATGACACCGTTAATCGGGTTTTATAACATCGGTAGTTGTCAGGAAGACCAATCGTAATCATTCTTCAGAAGAATGGAATAGTTGTGATTGACTGGCCTAAGAACTACCGATGTTATAAAACCCGATCAACAGTGCCATGTAAACGTAGTCTATGTCTCTTTATTGACTGACATAGTTATATACTTTTAAATCTTTTTCTTTTCTAAAATTCAATCAATTGAATAGCGAAAACCACGTTGTCATATTATATATTTTTGGTACGTAGTGTGCAAATGTATTTTGAAATGAAGATTATATATTTTCTACTGAATTATTTACACACACGTGCGGTTTCAGAGAATCATTTTTTGCCAACTCAAATATGTTCCTACTTAACTGTCAAAATATGAAAGATAATTTTATCAAGTTGTGACATTTGCTCGAATTCCCGAAATAATTTTCAAGGATGTCAGTACGAATATATATATCGTACTATTTAATATTTATAATTAATAGAAAATTATAAACGATGCGTTATGTATGAATTGCTTTTATCAAATAGAATTAATTTGCGATTAGTTGAAGGAAATAGAAGAATAAACAAATCAGGTAAGTTTCAGGTACGTGTTACAGGTGTCCATCTGTAATTATCAAAAACATCGATACCTGTAGATATCGGTACATATACAATTGCGAACAACATTCAGTAAGACACGCGAATAAAAATAAATAAAAAATTTTACAGTTAACGACTTATTAACATTAATCATGCTATATTGCGATTATGTTTTATGTTAAAATTGAAAAATATATACAAGGTGTACAACTAAAAGGGTTACAGATTATTATTTTTAAAAAACTAAGCAAAATATTAAATTGTTGTTTTCTTTAGAAATAATAGTTCGTAACACTTTCAGCTTCATACCTTGTATATACTGTTTATAAGATTATAAGATATATTGTTTATAAGATTAAGATGCGTAACACACTACAAAAAGGCGTGATATCCGTACAAAATTACCTTTTTAAAAAAAAGGTAAAAAAGGCGCCACGTACACGCATAGTAGTAATATGTTGTTACTTCGAAAAAAGTGAAAGTGGTAGTATTATACCTCGAAAAAATATAAGTAACAAGTGGTAGACATAATCTTTATATCTAAAAAAATCTCGAAAGAATAAGCAGTAGTATCTTTATTTCCGAAAAATTATAACCCAAGTGATACACATCACAAAATAATTGTTGCACTACTTTGAAAAATCTTTACATTGTGTCAATTAAAAAGAATGTATCATAAGATATATAAACTTTGTATTTAAATACAAATTGTATTCCCTCGTTGGATATTTTAATAAAATATTTTTATTTTGTACTGTTACCTCTGTAATTCTTTGTGACCGCACTAAAAAATACACATGTAAACTTTGTATTTAAATATCTTGTATTCCCTTGTGAAATTTAAATAAAATTTTTTAATCTTATAAAATTGTTATCATACATTCTTTTTTAATTGACACAATGTAAAGATTTTTCAAAGTAGTGCAACAATTATTTTTTGAGGCAATATATATGTTCTCTCTGTAATTGGCGCTGTAATTTAAAGAGATATCATTTCTTTTTTGTAATTGTAATAGATCACTTGAAGCGCGACTCTTCTTTTTGATAAGGTAACATAATTTTGTGATGTGTATCACTTGGGTTATAATTTTTCGGAAATAAAGATACTACTGCTTAGATTTTTTCGAGATTTTTCGAGATATAAAGATTATGTCTACCACTTGTTACTTATATTTTGTCGAGGTATAATACTACCACTTTCACTTTTTTCGAAGTAACAACATATACACTACTATGCGTGTACTTGGCGCCTTTTTTTACCTTTTTTTTTAAAAAGGTAATTTTGTACGGATATCACGCCTTTTTGTAGTATTACGCATTTTATAAGCTGTATGTACAGGGTAATGTTTATTTACGGCCGAAATGATATGAAACTAATCAGATCTGTCTATATATGACCAGATTGGGATATAATGATATAAAATATCGCGGGAAAAAATATTTATATTTGACAGTATATGAACATATACCGGGTGTCTGAGACCACCCGCCCACCTCTTTTCTTTCAAAAACTGAGCATTTTAGAGAAAAACGTTCCAAACAAAAATTGTATGGTTTTGAGAGGAACATAAGGTGGTGTGATCGATTTAACCTTGGGTTGCATCGTTAAGGACAGGTCAAGGACACCTTCAGTTTCTCAAATGGAACCCTCTATTTTTTATTGCATATTCTTATAGCTTATGTCGATAGTTTTCCAAAACACTATAATTTAGTATTTTTTCATTAAGTACTTTTCGCGTTATAAGGCTTGAAAGTTACAGTATTGTGACATAATATTTTGTTAAGTAGTATTTATAATTCAAATTCCTTACTTTTTATTTTTGCAAACAATATGAATCAATTAATGTAAAAAAAAACAAAATTTTCTTAAAGAAAAACTTGTTGTGTAAGAGCGTAATGTGACACAGTAGATAGCGCACTAATCTACAAAGCTGAAGAACAATTTTAATGCCATTTATAATGAGTGTAATTCTTGTACCGTTGTTAAGAACAATGTTTAAAACGCAAATCAAGCACCCCGAATTGTGAGAGGCAAGAGGACTCACGCAAATCAAGCACCCCGAATCGTGAGAGGCAATGGGACTCACGCAAATCAAGCACCCCGAATCGTGAGAAGCTAAGAAAATAATAAATATGCAATAAACAGTTACACAAGTTTTTCTTTAAGAAAATTGTGTTTTCTTTACATTAATTGATTCGTATTGTTTGCAATAATAAGTAAGGAATTTGAAATATAAATACTTAACAAAATATTATGTCACAATACTGTAACTTTTAAGCCTTATAACTCGAAAAGTACTTAATAAAAAAATACTTAATTATAGTGTTTTGGAAAGCTCTCGACATAAACTATAAGAATATGGAATAAAAAATAGGGGGTTTCATTTAAGAAATTGAAGGTGTCCTTGACCTGTCCTTAACAATGCCACCCAAGGTCAAATTAATGACACCATCTTATGTTCTCCTCAAAACCATACAATTTTTGTCTGGAACTTTCTTCTTTAAAATGCTTAGTTTTTGAAAGAAAAGGTGTGGGCGGGTGGTCTTAGACACCCGGTATATATGAGATTGAACAGATATAAGTTTTACATCCCCATATATGGAGCATATATAATTATGGTTATCTTCGCCATATACGATTAGATCCGTACATTATACATGATCCCGGGAAAAAATATTCATATCTGACAGTATATATGAACCTATATAAGTCATATAAGTCATATAAGTCATATAAGTCATATAAAGTCATATAAGATTATATATGATCAGATCAGATATTGCATCTCAAAGTATTCGATAGATGACATTCGATGAGATCTGTTTCTCGTATTTAAAATTTGACAAACAGTATTATATAAGAACGGTATTAAAAGACACGACACTGTCTCGCACTATGGAGCGGCACAATTTTTGTATTAGTTGTATCGTGGAGTCTACTTTTATAATAAAATGAAACACTCTTAAAAAATAACTTATTTTGAAAATATAACAATTTTCTGAAACTTTTATTTAAATATATATGTCCATACCTGATAAATATATAGTTCGTTACCTGATCATACCTGATCAGATATTTAACATATACAATAATACCAGATCATATAGCCTCAGATCTGGTCAATTTCTATATCTGACCGTATTGACCAATTGGATATGATCATATATGATAAGAGATATGAATATTTTTTCCCGGGTATATATATACTAGCTGGTGTCCCGGGCTTCGCCCGGGAGTCGTTTTTCTTGAAACGACTTCATTTGTGTTTCAATATTCTTATTGTGAACAAACATAAGGAGTGTGTCGGGTGGTTGATTTAAAGACGGAAGTTTAACTTTTCTGCATGAATAACACATTCTAGGTGCTTAAGTTTTAAACTTTTTTACTTGACAATGATCACATATTGCATCCATTTTTCCAATTATTACATTCAGATGAAATTGATATTCGTAATTTGAATCATAAATGCCTTTAATTTCAAATCGGATCGCATAAATGTTTTTATGAATTAAATATGTCGTAACCGGTCTTTTTCTACTCGAGTTTCACACTATTGAATTATTTTCGCCGGCGAAGCATTATATATTTCACCTAGTGTATAGTATATATAAATCTGCGTTAAAATTTATAACTTATAAAATAATGTATAGTACTTCGCTTAGTGTATAGTATATAAATCTTCGTTAAAATTTGTAATTTATAAAATTCTATACAAAAAATGTTTTATACTTTTTTCTCAAGATCAATCATTTTTGTGTCATACATTTTATAAAGTTTTAACTTTTATACATCTCAGAGATAATACACTATTTTCCACACCACCTCGGAGGTATAGTGTATTGTAATTGGTACTTTATTTGCCCCAAAGGGGCTTTAAAGGGCGTTTTTGAGGAACGTACCCAAACCTTCACAATCTCCTCATCGAATCCTCTTTCCATTTAACAAAACGGCGTTTTATAGGGACGTGCCCAACCCTGTACATCCATATCTTTGTCTACCACTATGTTGTACAATCTCTATAAGAAACAATGAACAGAAAACTCATCTCGAGATCAAAAGTCAGAACAAAAATCAATAATAAAAAAAAAACGGTTGGCATCAATAAGATTCCCGAAGAAATCACCCGAACAAAAAAATCCCATTAAAAAAATCCCACCAAAAAGATCCCCGAGTCAACAACATCCCATGCATATATATCCCAGATGCAAACAATCCCCAAATCAACAACATCCCACGTGTAAATATCCCGGATGCCAAAGAATACCAGAAAACATTCCTTGAAGAAATAATAAGGCACACGTATATCATTGTATTGTGCTATTTAATAAATATAATAATAAATTATAATCAGGTGCGTTTCACCGAACAATTAACGATCCTTATTCCTAATAGGCTAAGTTATGCGCAACACTAAGTACATGCGTGGGCTTTCCACGCGTGGAAAGTTGTAAACCCATATAGCATGTTGTGTGGCGTGGAAAGTATATGCGTGGAGGCAGTAGGTTCCGCCCCCCTGCGGGGGGCTCCACTATTAAATTAGACACATAGTGTGCCTTCAAAGTACACGCGTGGGCTTTCTACGCGTGGAAAGTTGTAAACCCATATAGCACGTTGTGTGGCGTGGAAAGTATATGCGTGGAGGCAGTAGGTTCCGCCCCCCTGCGGGGGGCTCCACTATTATTAAACTAGACACATAGTGTGCCTTCAAAGTACACGCGTGGGCTTTCCACGCGTGGAAAGTTGTAAACCCATATAGCACGTTATATCATTGTATTGTGCTATTTAATAAATATAATACATATAATACATTATTCCAAACAAATATAAATAATCGGGTGCATTGCACCGGCAGAAAAGCCACCTGACGAATTTCGAACACCTGTGCTACAACCAGCGGGAATTTCGAGCTGGCGGGCCGATGCACAGGATATTGATGGGGGAACATTTTATTCAGGATCTTATGGGTGGGATTTTTTTGTTGTTGGAATTATTTTGATCGAGGATCATATTTTTCGGGATCTTAAGAGTGGGATTTTTTTGTTGGGATCTTTTTCGCCAGGGGAAATTTACCGTTCACCAAAAAAAACATAACCCAAAAAAAAAACAAAATCAAAAATCAGATCTGTCTCCATGTTCGTCGCTCTCTGGCTCCTCCATATCTTCCGGATTGGCCGCCTTCTGTCCTCGTCTCCTCCGTGAACTGCTGGGCTTCCTTCCTTCCTAATCTGCCTTTGTTTTGCTTCTCTCCTCTTCAGGATCCATTAACAGGCTCTCCTCCAGCCTGTTTGCAATCTCCTTCGGAGGTATAGAGTTAGGCGCGTTTTTTTTTAACGTGGTGTCCCTATTAGGCCTAATTAACTATTTTTCTATATAACGTTTTTTGTAGAAAATTTTTTAAGTTCCATTTCTTATAATAATCTCATCAGAAATAAATATTGCTTAGTCCTTTACCGAATCAATCTGTGAGAGAAAATTTGCCAAAAGTGCATTTGTTGCCGAGTTCTGACTTATAGGACTTCTGAATATACTATATTTTTTGTTTTATTTCCCTTTGGTATCAGAATATATTAATTTTTAGCGTTTCCTATTCTAGATAAACCAACATAAAGTTGTCCGTGTGAGAATAGTATATTGTGCACCTCGGGGCGAAAGCTTTTTCAGACTCGTGTGATTTGCCGCCCGAGCCGAAGGCGGCAAATCACACGAGTCTGAAAAAGCTTTCGCCCCGAGGTGCACACGATATTTTTCACAACTACGGAAATGTTCGACTTTTGAATGCCTGTAGAGTGTATGCGTTTGATGCTCCATTTACACAATTTATACGCGCGTGTAGTTAAATAAAAAGAGAAAAAGAGAGTGATGTGGGGTCCAGAGACGAAGCCCTGGTGGGATCCAGGGGCAAAGCCCCTGGGGGGGGGGTGTGGGGGGCAAAGCCTCCCACATAAAAAAATAAAATTAAAATAAAATTAAAAATATATATATATAATTTTAATTTTAAAATAACAAAAAAGTTTCCAAAAAATGTAAAAAATAGAATTTTTAGAATATAAATATATCATTAGACTCGTGAAAATGTCAATAAATTAATAGACGGCGATACGAGTCAAGGGCAGTGCGCAAATAGAGAATTAATAGTTACAGAAGTAACGAATTAAAATGTATATACACATATTCCAACTTAATAAACTGCGCGCCATTTATTTGTCGGACTTGAAACACAGCTATCATTGGAACATTAATACCCTTTTCTCCCCGGAATTAAATCTACACCATTTAATTATTTAAAAAACTGTAAAGAAATTATTGCGAAAAATATTAATATTCCAACGATAGCTGTGTTTCAAGTCCGATAAATAATCGGGGGGCGAGCAGTTTATTAAGTTGGAAAAAATGTATATACGTATATACATTTTAATTCGTTTTACTTCTGTAACTATTAATTCTCTATTTGCGCACCACGTACCGCGCTTGACTCGTATCGCCGTCTATTAATTTTTAGAATATAATTAAAGAATATAATTTTTACAAAGAATAAGCATTAATTAGTGAATTTAATATTTACATTACAATTTTGGAATTGAAAGATTGGATTATTTCCTTTATTTTGTATTTTAGATGTTGATTCAGATGAATCTTCAGTCATGATACAGCCAGCAAGCGACACAAGTCGACACAAACGTCGTTTTATCTTTCTTTTTTGGCAATGAGTAACAAAGACAAAACGACACTTGTCGACTTGTCACTTGCTGGAAAGCTTCCTATATATGTTTTAAGATTTGCCCGTTACGTTACTTTCCGCCCGCTAAACAGGGACGAAAGTGGTCACTTTCCGCCCTAGGGAAGAAAGTGATCACTTTTGTCCCTGTTTAGCGGGACGAAAGTAAGCACTTTCCGCCCTAGGGAGGAAAGTGACCACTTTTGTCCCTGTTTAACGGGACGAAAGTAAGCACTTTCCGCCCTAGGGAAAAAAGTGACCACTTTCGTCTCTGTTTAGCGGGACGAAAGTGAGCACTTTCCGCCCTAGGGAAGAAAGTGACCACTTTTGTCCCTGTTTGGCGGGACGAAAGTAAGCACTTTCCGCCCTAGGGAGGAAAGTGACCACTTTCGTCCCTGTTTGGCGGGAAGAAAGTAACAAACTTTCCTCCCTGGCGTGAAATTGGCCACTTTCGTCCCTCTCTACAGGCATGGAAAGTCGAACTTTCCGTGGAGGTGTTGTGAAAAATATCTTTCCCTCATTTTGCTCGACGCTATCTAGTATCTTGTTAAATGCTTGACGTTGATCCGGCACTAACTTAGGATAATTTTCTTTGATATATGCATTTAACTGATTACTGTCATCATATGGTTGTTTCCGTATTGCTTTAAAAGGATTATGATTTAAACGATTTGTTGACGGTAAACCAAATTCAGTCAAGTTTTTTTCATTTAATTCTAAAAGTTTATCTTCAATTTGAATTAAACCTTCATTGTAAATATTTTCATCAAATTGCAAAGTAAAATCGTATTTTTGATGACGTATCCTATTTAGTATGTCTTCACAAAGATCTTTTTTGTAAGTTTTCCATAGTTTAAATGGTTCTGATGGCTGGCAAAATAATAATATAATTACAAATAACTCTTTAATTTTAAATGTAGTAAATTTATTTTAAATTAGAATGTGTTTTTGTTAAAATTGTTTTAAAAAAATTAAAAAAAATCAAGAAACACGGTAGTGTCTCGCGCCAAGTATACGCGGAGCGAGACCGACCGTGTCTCTTTTACGCGACGCGACGGGTTGTGAGTACCCGAGATGTTGAGATCTCGATAACGAGTGAACGGATCAAGTTCTAAGTAAGCTTGATCGATAGTTGGGTTAAAAATAAGAGGGGTATCTCCTATATAATTTTCCGCTACGTGCCCTACGAGCGGAGATATTGCGACGCAAAGTCCAAATGTGAAAATTTATTTTTAAGATACTTCTTCTTCTACGTCGACCCGTCTCTCATGCCATATATATAACTTGATCACGTGATCAGAGAAAATGTCACTTTCACTTTTTCGACACTGGCGGCGCAGGTATCGCCAGTTTCGATGACGATGTCTAGATAGTGAGCTCCGTAGTTTTCGGTGTCTACGTGTATTAATACATTGAATTCGATTTCTAGGTGTCCCAGGTTGCTGATGACGAGGTCCACATAGTGCGCTTCGTAATTTTCGGTGTCCAGGTGTAATAATACGTTGAATTCGATGTCTACGTGTTCCAGGTTGCCGATGACGAGGTCCACATAGTGCGTTCCGTAGTTTTTGGTGTCTACGTGTATTAATACCTTGAATTCGATGTTCACGTGTCCCGGGTTGCCGATGACGGGATTCAGATAGTGCGCTTCATAGTCTTCGGTGTCCAGGTGTAATAATACGTTGAATTCGATGTCTAGGTGTTCCAGGTTGCCGATGACGAGGTCCACATAGTGCGCTCCGTAGTTTTCAGTGTCTACTTGTATTAATACTTTGAATTTGATGTCCACGTGTCCCAGGTTGCCGATGACGGGATCCAGATAATGCGCTTCATAATTTTTGGTGTCCAGATGTAATCGTACGTTGAATGCGATGTCTAGGTGTCCCAGGTTGCCGATGACGATGTCTAGATAGTGAGCTCCGTAGTTTTCGGTGTCCAGGTGTAATAATACGTTGAATGCGATGTTTAGGTGTCCCAGGTTGCCGATGACGATGTCTAGATAGTGAGCTCCGTAGTTTTCGGTATCTACGTGTATTAATACCTTGAATTCGATGACCACGTGTCCCAGGTTGCCGGTGACGGAATCCATATAGTGCGCTCCGTAGTTTTCGATGTCTACGTATATTAATACCTTGAAATTGATGTCTAGGTGTTTTAGGTTGCTGATGACGAGGTCCAGATAACGCGCTCCGTAGTTTTTGGTGTCTAGGTGTTGAATTCGATGTCTACGTGTTCCAGGTTGCCGATGACGAGGTCTACATAGTGCGCTTCGTAGTTTTTGGTGACTAGGTGTATTAATAACTTTAAATCCGAATGTAGGACACGTAGATATTAAATTTGAGATATTAATACACGTAGACACCGAAAACTACGGAGCGCACTATGTGGATCTCGTCATCGGCAACGTGGGACACCTAGACATCGAATTCAACGTATTATTACACCTGGACACCGAAAACTATGGAGCGCACTATTTGTAACCCGTTATCGGCAACCTTGGATACCTAGACATTGAATTCAAGCTTAATTCATAAAAATCGACTTAAAAATTCCCTAGCGGCAGAACTAAAATTATGTCATGACATAATAAAAATTCGTTGAATTAAAATTATGTCTAGACATAATAAAAACTGGACAAATTAAAATTATGTCTAGACATAATAAAAATTGGATAAATTAAAATTATGTCTCGACATAATAAAAATAGGATGCATTAAAATTATGTCTGACATAAAAGTAATTCCGCATTTTTATTATGTGTATACACATAATTTTAATTCATACAATTTTTATTATGTGTACACATAATTTGTTTTTGAATGAATGTAAAACGTATTTGTTACAATATCTATCCATTGTTGAAAATCGATATGCGCGACAAAAGCTCTTGTATATCATTAATTATGTTATTATTTATTATATATATTTCTATCCATATATTTTCAGTATTATTATTGTTACATTAGAAAAATTATTAGCATTTAGGATACGAATCTTTTTCCGTTAGTTTGTAAGTTTCATGATTAAAAAGATCATGTCGTATTATTAACATATACCTAAGATTTATAGAATCGTTATTAATTTTATTATATATTTCAATTGCGCGAATCTTAAATATGTTTTGCAAAAATTATGCATAATATTCCTATGCAAGGATACTTGTTTAATTATTTCTTCCTATTGCATTTAAGTATATAGACAAATATACAATTTTTATGTGTTTGCACTTTATATTTAATCAGCAGGCCATTAAATATATATGATTCAATTTGCACTACGTTTACATGACACCGTTAATCGGGTTTTATAACATCGGTAGTTGTCAGGAAGACCAATCGTAATCATTCTTCAGAAGAATGGAATAGTTGTGATTGACTGGCCTAAGAACTACCGATGTTATAAAACCCGATCAACAGTGCCATGTGAACGTAGTCTATGTCTCTTTATAGACTCACATAGTTATATACTTTTAAATCTTTTTCTTCTCTAAAATTCAATCAATTGATAAGCAAAAACTACGTTATTGTTTCATCTCGAAGGACCAGAAACTCCTCTGGGCTGGCGCCAGACTCGTTTCAATGCGGTGCGGGGTAGGGAGGTTCGCGCTCCGTTTAGGTGCGCGGTAGGATCGTAGGATCGCGGAACAGGCACATTCAGTCAATTCAACTCGTATTATTTGTACTGTGAGAGAAGGTCTTTATTCGCTGAGGTGTCACAATCACGTTCACGTGAACACCACACTGCTGACACTTGTTATTCGAATGGCCGTGTCAAACGGTGACACGGCGGCTTTACACCAATATGGCCGAGAACGGCGCACGGCGCACGAGGCGCTCACAGAGATGATCGTTGAATGTCTTACACCAACATGGCCGATAACGGCGCACGGCGCACGAGGCGCTTACAGAACTAATCGCGGAATGTCTTGCGCGCGGTAAAACGACCGAACACGGCACTTTACCCGCACAACGTGGTATCTTGGTTTCTCTTGCGAGGGGAGACGGCCGACGGCGCAGATCCTTCGCAACCCGCAAGATTATCCTTAAACTCTCGCGAAGGGTGACGGCCGAGCGCGGCGCAGATCACTCACATTCGGCGAGATTGAACTTGAACTTCGCGAGGGGGACGGCTGAAGGCAGCGCAGATCACTCGCAACCCGCGAAGTTGCACGGAAACTCTCGCGAGGGATGACGGCCGAGCGCGACGCAGATCATTCGCAGCTCGCGAGATAGAACGATTCTCCCGCGGGGAGTGACGGTCGAGCACGACGCAGATCACTCGCACGCGGCGAGATTGAATACGGCCGAACACGGCGCTTAACTTTTAACTGAAGAGCACTGAAGTCTCGTTTTAAAATATACTGTCGGGCGCGGGACGACGGAGAGTGTGAGTCAACGCGGTGAACCACTTTATCGTGTTACGAGCGGGCGTCTTATCACGACACGCGGGATGGCAGGATTATGGCGGACATCTTGTCGCGGCGCGAGCGGAAAATCTTGTCGCGGTACGAGCCCGGATCTCGAGTCGACGCGAGCCAGAGTTGTCGCGGCACGAGCTGAGATCCTGTCGGCGCGAGCGGAGATCTTGTCGCGGAACGAGCGGAGATCTTGTCGCGTGGCCCACCACCCGGTTCGACACTTTTGGCTTTGCAGAGACGGACACGTGTGGTTCACTGGCCGGCTACAGACGTACTCTACTTACTACTTAGCGCTTCCGGCGGCGCCGCGACGCGAGGATGAAGAACCATGCTAATCGATTTTGATAGATATGCGGGTCGATGTTCGAGCGCTCGCGCAATTTGATTGGTCGCGAGGCGCTCCTGGAATCGCGCACGCAGCCGATAAGAACGGGATCGCGGTAGCGCCTCTTCATCCGTCGCGAAGGGCTCGCAGAGCGTGTGAACTCGCCCCAATCCGGAACAGTTATCATATTATATATTTTTGGTACGTAGTGTGCAAATGTATTTTGAAATGAAGATTATATATTTTTTACTGAATTATTTACACACACGTGCGGTTTCAGAGAATCATTTTTCGCCAACTCAAATATGTTCCTACTCAACTGTCAAAATATGAAAGATAATTTTATCTAGTTGTGACATTCGCTTGAATTCCCGAAATAATTTTCAAGGATGTGAGTACGAATATATATATCGTATTATTTAATATTTATAATTAATAGAAAATTATAAACGATGCGTTATGTATGAGAAATTTGACAGAATTGCTTTTTTATCAAATAGAATTAATTTGCGATTAGTTGAAGGAAATAAAAAAAATAAACAAATCAGGTAAGTTTCAGACACGTGTTACAGGTGTCCATCTGTAATTAACCAAAATATCGATGCCTGTAGATATCGGTACATATACAATTGCGAACAACACTCAGTAAGACACGCGAATAAAAATAAATAAAAAATTTTACAGTTAACGACTTATTAACATTAATCATGCTATATTGCGATTATGTTTTATGTTGAAATTGAAAAATATATACAAGGTGTACAACTAAAAGGGTTACAGATTATTATTTTTAAAAAACTAAGCAAAATATTAAATTGTTGTTTTCTTTAGAAATAATAGTCCGTAACACTTTCAGCTTCATACCTTGTATATACTGTTTATAAGATTATAAGATATATTGTTTATAAGAAATTAAGATGCGTAACACACTACAAAAAGGCGTGATATCCGTACAAAAATACCTTTTTAAAAAATGATAAAAAAGGCGCCAAGTACACGCATAGTAGTGTATATGTATTATGTTGTTACCCTGTTATGTTGTTACCTCGAAAAAAACAAAGTGGTAGTATTATAACTCCAAATAGCTTTACCCTGTACATACTGTTTATAAAATGCGTAATACTACAAAAAGGCGTGATATCCGTACAAAACTACCTTTTTTTAAAAAAAGGTAAAAAAGGCGCCAAGTACACGCATAGTAGTGTATATGTTGTTACCTCGAAAAAAGAGGAAGTGGTAGTATTATACCTCGGAAAAATATAAGTAACAAGTGGTAGACATAATCTTTATATCTCGAAAAATCTCGAAAAAATCTAATGTAAGCAGTAGTATCTTTATGTCCGAAAAATTATAACCCAAGTGATACACATCACAAAATTATGTTACCTTATCAAAAAGAAGAGTCGCGCTTCAAGTGATCTATTACAGTTACAAAAAAGAAATGATATTTCTTTAAATTACAGCGCCAGTTACAGAGAGAACATATATATTGCCTCAAAAAATAATTGTTGCACTACCTACTTTGAAAAATCTTTACATTGTGTCAATTAGAAAAGAATGTATAATAACAATTTTATAAGATTAAAAAATTTTATTTAAATTTCACAAGGGAATACAAGGTATTTAAATACAAAGTTTACATGTTTATTTTTAGTGGTCACAAAGAATTACAGATGTAACAGTACAAAATAAAAATATTTTATTAAAATATCCAACGAGGGATGTCTTTTATCGCAAAATATATACGGCTCATAGAGCTTTACAATCTGTACATACTGTTTGTAAGATAAAGATATACTGTTTCTAAGATGCGTAACACTACAAAATGCATGATATCAGTACAAAATTACCTTTTTCAAAAAGGTAAAAAAAAGGCGCCAAGTACACGCGTAGTTGTTACCTCGAAAAAAAACCAAATGGTAGTATCATTAATTTTAAATTTAAAAATATTTTAATAAAACCCAAATGGTACGTAATATATCTTTGTACCTCAAAAAAACCCAAAAGTGGGTAGGTAGTATCTTTATTTTCACAAAATTATATTACTTAACTTAACTCAAGTGACATGTATTTCAATAAAAAAGATGTGAAATCTTTATTTTCTTCTTCACAAAATTATATTACCTAACTTAACTCAAGTGACATGTATTTCAAAAAAAGATGTGAAATCTTTAAATTAAATTGCGCCAATTGTAAAAAAATATGTATTTTGCTTTGAAAGATAATTGTTATGCAACTATACTTTAAAGAAATAAAACCCAAGTGGTATCTTCGTATTTCTATTCAAGGGTCTTCCTATTCTAAACCAAGTGATAATAGCTTCTTAATTTTCTTTAACAAATTTTTAATATTACAAAGAATCATTTTAATTACAAAGAATTAAAGAAGTAACGGTACAAAATAAAAATATTTAAAACAAAATAAATAAATTTTTCTTGTAAAAAAACTTGGCGCTGCTAGACTTTGAAATTTAAACATTAGTACTGAGATTTTTGATTGAATAAAAAACAATAATCATAATTTAGGGAAGAATGCGACAGGAGTAAAAATGCAGCGCCAAGTTTTTTTTACAAGAAAAATTTATTTATTTTGTTTTAAATATTTTTATTTTGTACCGTTACTTCTTTAATTCTTTGTAATTAAAATGATTCTTTGTAATATTAAAAATTTGTTAAAGAGAATTAAGAAGCTATTATCACTTGGTTTAGAATAGGAAGACCCTTGAATAGAAATACGAAGATACCACTTGGGTTTTATTTCTTTAAAGTATAGTTGCATAACAATTATCTTTCAAAGCAAAATACATATTTTTTTACAATTGGCGCAATTTAATTTAAAGATTTCACATCTTTTTTTGAAATACATGTCACTTGAGTTAAGTTAGGTAATATAATTTTGTGAAGAAGAAAATAAAGATTTCACATCTTTTTTATTGAAATACATGTCACTTGAGTTAAGTTAAGTAATATAATTTTGTGAAAATAAAGATACTACCTACCCACTTTTGGGTTTTTTCGAGGTACAAAGATATATTACGTACCATTTGGGTTTTATTAAAATATTTTTAAATTTAAAATTAATGATACTACCATTTGGTTTTTTTTCGAGGTAACAACTACGCGTGTACTTGGCGCCTTTTTTTTACTTTTTTGAAAAAGGTAATTTTGTACTGATAAAATTTACGTAATATTAAAATAAAAAATTGATGTGTATTCGAGAAAATGATTCGTCTTTTGTTTTAAAGTTTAGAAATTAATACAAATTACAGAAAAATTAAAAAAAAAATACATTTATTTATTAGAAAAAAGATAAAAAAAAGAGAAAAGAGAAAATTAATAACATTTTGATGAAATAAGTTTTGGTAAAAATAAAAATGTTGTAAGATTTAAAAATTAAAAAAATAACGTATTTAGAAAAAAAATATTAAAAGAAAAAAGATAAAATTAATTTGTTAAAAAAAAAGAGAAAATTAATAACATTTTTAGGAGATAAGTTGTAGTGAAAATAAGAAGGAAATAACGTGGATAAAGTTTTTGGATCGTTAAAATTAATAGAAATTAATAGAATTTACAAAAAAAATCTAAAAAAAAAACATTTATTGATTAAAAAAAATACAATTAATTTGTAAAAAAAGAGAAAAACTTGCACATTTTCAATGTGCTAACTATAAGTGCTGACTAAAAAATCATCAAATACATATTAAAGCACTAATCATATATTGTAGTATATTTAAATTAAATATTTGATTATTTTTTAGTCAGCACTTATAGTTAGCACATTGAAAATGTGCAAATTTTTGAATAAATACATTAACCAAATTCTTTTAAAATGGACTTTGTCCTTCAAATATTGACTAAAAAATAATCAAATACATATTTTAAAGCACTAATTATATATTGTATTATATTCAAATAAAAATTATCGATCATTTGTTTATTAAATGATAAAAATATGTTTTTTTAAATAAATAACAATGACTGTTGCCGATAAGCCTGAAAAAAAGATTTATATTATATTTTTCAGCACGGATAAATAAAAAATAAAAATTAAAAAATCGAAAAAAAATAGATCCCGTTATTATCCCATTATCAATTTAGGCTTAAAAGTTGTGGAATCGATGATAGTTTTTTACAAAAAATTTTGGAGAAAATCGATCAGTACGTGTTTTTTGTAAATCAACAATTTGTGTCAAAAAGGGTATAGCCGGGTTTGTATGGGAAATCTGCCCCCGCGGCTTTTTCGATTTGCCACTTCAAAAAAAATAAAAAAATTCCTGAGTGTAAAGGAGTATAGAAGACATTTTCTGACAAAGTTTGGCGGTGGACACTTTTAAACAACACGGAAAAAAAAATGATTATAGTTTTATTTCTGTTCTTAAAAATCAGCTTTCCACCTGAGATTTATAATGAAAATGTTTTTTCATCCCTTTTACTCCTAAAAATTAGAAAAAAATCACTATTTATTAATTTTGAATTTTACTATTAAAAAAAAATAAAATAAAAAAGCGGTTTTTTTTTTAAATCTCGAAAATCGTTTGAGATAAAGAGCTAAAAATTTAGCTAAATTATTTTTATTTAATGTCAAATCGATCCCCCAAGTGCAAATCGAAAAAGCCGCGGAGGCAGATTTCCCATACAAATCCGGCTATACCCTTTAAAAATCTTATAGAAATACAGTTTGGACGATTTTTTTGATATTTTTTATCAAAAGTGTGTTTAAAAAAACAAATTTTGAAAAAAAAACGTCCCATTTGACCCATTTTTCGCAAAGTTATGGCGTTTAAAGAAAAAGTAACGTAATTTTTCAAAAGTCGATATTTTGAAAACGGTTCGACAAAAAAATTTGAAAAAAATCATGGAGGCCTCTTTCAACCAATACTAAAACATAAAAAATTTTAAAAAAAATTGGAGATGCAAAAGCCAAATGGTGTCCGATTTGGCGTGGAACGCCTCATATATATATATATATATACTTCCCATGTAAATATCCCAGGTAGCACACATGGTCTTATTTGGACGTCAATTTTTAAACCCAACAAGGGAATACAAGGTATTTAAATACAAAGTTTATATATGTATTTTAAAAGATTTAATCGCATCGCAAAGAATTACAGAGGTAACAGTACAAAAAATAAAAATATTTTATTCAAATACATAAATTTTTCTTGTCAAAAAACTTGGCGCTGCTAGACCTCAAAATTAGGTCAGCCTGGTGTGTATGTGCGAGCGAGTGAATGTGGGTGATGTGTGTGTGTGTGTGTGTGTGTGTGTGTGTGACGGTGAATAATGCGGCTTATGATTAGGTATAGGATAAGTTTATATTTTTAAAGCGATTAAAATTAAGTATAGAATAAGTATAGAATAAGTAATATTTACATTTGTAAAAGGTCTCTCTTTCTCTCGAATAATGCGGCTTATGATTAAGTATAGGATAAAAGGTGTCTCTCTCTCTCTTTCTCTCTCTAGCAGCGCCAAGTTTTTTGACAAGAAAAATTTATGTATTTGAATAAAATATTTTTATTTTTTGTACTGTTACCTCTGTAATTCTTTGCGATGCGATTAAATCTTTTAAAATACATATATAAACTTTGTACTTAAATACCTTGTATTCCCTTGTTGGGTTTAAATATTTTAATAAAATATTTGTATTTTGTACTGTTACCTCTGTGTAATTCTTCATGATTCAATCTTTTATTCTAATTGAAGAAAAGCAGTGTGGTAATATTATACCTCGATCTCGAAAAATGTTCTCTGTAATTGGCGCTGTAATTTAAAAAGAGATATCATTTCTTTTTTGTAATTGTAAAATAATCACTTGAGTAATAATTTTTTAGAAATAAAAATACTACTGCTTAGGTTTTTTCGAGATTTTTCGAAATACAAAAGTTACGTCTATCACTTGTTACTTAGAATTTTGTGAGGTATAATACTACCACTGTTTTTTTTTCGAGGTAACAACATACACACTACTATGCGTGTACTTGGCGCCTTTCTTTACCTTTTTTTAAAAAAGGTAATTTTGTACAGATATCACGCTTTTTTGTAGTATTACGCATTGTATAAACTATATGCACAGAGTGTTATTTCGAGGTATTAATAATACGACATAATCTTTTTAATCATGAAACTTACAAACTAACGGAAAAAGATTCGTATCCTAAATGCTAATAATTTTTTTAATAATACTAAAAATATATAAATAAAAATATATATAATATCTAAATAATAACATAATTAATGATATACAAGAGCTTTTGTCGCGCATATCGATTTTCAATAATGAATAGATATTGTAACAAATACGTTTTACGTTCATTCAAAAACAAATTATGTGTACACATAATAAAAATTGTATGAATTAAAATTATGTGTATACACATAATAAAAATGCGGAATTATTTTTATGTCAGACATAATTTTAATTCATCCAATTTTTATTCTAGACATAATTTTAATTTGTCCAGTTTTTATTATGTCTAGACATAATTTTAATTCAACGAATTTTTATTATGTCATGACATAATTTTAGTTCTGCCGCTAGGAAATTTTTAAGTCGATTCTTATGAATCAAGCTTGAATTCGATGTCTAGGTATCCCAGGTTGCCGATAACGGGTTACAAATAATCCGCTCCATAGTTTTCGGTGTCCAGGTGTAATAATACGTTGAATTCGATGTCTAGGTGTCCCACGTTGCCGATGACGAGATCCACATAGTGCGCTCCGTAGTTTTCGGTGTCTACGTGTATTAATACCTCAAATTTGATATTTACGTGTCTTACATTCGGATTTAAAGTTATTAATACACCTAGTCACCAAAAACTACGGAGGGCACTATGTGGATCCCGTCATCGGCAACCTGGGACACGTGAACATCGAATTTAAGGAATTAATACACGTAGACACCGAAAACTACGGAGCTCACTATCTAGACATCGTCATCGGCAACCTGGGACACCTAGAAATCGAATTCAAGGTATTAATACACGTAGACACCGAAAACTACCGAGCTCATTATCTAGACATCGTCATCGGCAACCTGGGACACCTAGACATCGCATTCAACGTATTATTACACCTGGACACCAAAAACTACGGAGCTCACTATCTAGACATCGTCATCGGCAACCTGGGACACCTAGACATTGCATTCAACGTACGATTACACCTAAACATCGAAAACTATGAAGCGCACTATCTGGATCCCGTCATCGGCAACCTGGGACACGTGGACATCGAATTCAAGGTATTAATACACATAGACACCGAAAACTACGGAGCGCACTATGTGGACCTCGTCATCGGCAACCTGGGACACCTAGACATCGAATTCAACGTACGATTACACCTGGACACTGAAAACTATGAAGCGCACTATCTGGATCCCGTCATCGGCAACCTGGGACACGTGGACATCGAATTCAAGGTATTAATACACGTAGACACCGAAAACTACGGAGCGCACTATGTGGACCTCGTCATCGGCAACTTGGGACACCTAGACATCGAATTCAACGTACGATTACACCTGGACACCGAAAACTATGAAGCGCACTATCTGGATCCCGTCATCGGCAACCTGGGACACCTAGACATCGCATTCAACGTATTATTACACCTGAACACCGAAAACTACGGAACTCACTATCTAGACATCGTCATCGGCAACCTGGGACACGTGGACATCGAATTTAAGGTATTAATACACGTGAACACCGAAAACTACGGAGCGCACTATTTAGACATCGTCATCGGCAACCTGGGACACGTGGACATCGAATTTAAGGTATTAATATACGTAGACACCGAAAACTACGGAGCGCACTATGTGGACCTCGTCATCGGCAACCTAGAACATGTAGACATCGAATTCAACGTATTATTACACATGGACACCGAAAACTACGAAGCGCACTATGTGGACCTCGTCATCGGCAACCTGGGACACCTAGAAAGCGAATTCAAAGTATTAATACACATAGACACCGAAAACTACGGAGCGCACTATGTGGACCTCGTCATCGGCAACTTGGGACACCTAGACATCGAATTCAACGTACGATTACACCTGGACACCGAAAACTATGAAGCGCACTATCTGGATCCCGTCATCGGCAACCTGGGACACGTGGACATCGAATTCAAGGTATTAATACACGTAGACACCGAAAACTACGGAGCGCACTATGTGGACCTCGTCATCGGCAACTTGGGACACCTAGACATCGAATTCAACGTACGATTACACCTGGACACCGAAAACTATGAAGCGCACTATCTGGATCCCGTCATCGGCAACCTGGGACACCTAGACATCGCATTCAACGTATTATTACACCTGGACACCGAAAACTACGGAGCTCACTATCTAGACATCGTCATCGGCAACCTGGGACACGTGGACATCGAATTTAAGGTATTAATACACGTGAACACCGAAAACTACGGAGCGCACTATGTGGACCTCGTCATCGGCAACCTAGAACACGTAGACATCGAATTCAACGTATTATTACACATGGACACCGAAAACTACGAAGCGCACTATGTGGACCTCGTCATCGGCAACCTGGGACACCTAGAAATCGAATTCAAGGTATTAATACACGTAGACACCGAAAACTACGGAGCTTATCTAGACATCGTCATCGGCAACCTGGAACACGTGGACATCGAATTCAAGGTATTAATACACGTAGACACCGAAAACTACGGAGCGCACTATGTGGACCTCGTCATCGGCAACCTGGAACACGTAGACATCAAATTCAACGTATTATTACACCTGGACACCGAAAACTATGAAGCGCACTATCTGTATCTCGTCATCGGCAACCTGGGATACCTAAACATCGAATTCAAGCTTGATTCATAAGAATCAATATATATTATATATATACTTAATTTAACTAAATCTTTCTTCTGACCGATAAGTTTATCGACCTTTAATAATTTACCTACTAGATCGTTCGAAATACGCGCGCGATATCGAAACTGGCGATACCTGCGCCGCCAGTGTCGAAAAAGTGAAAGTGACATTTTCTCTGATCACGTGATTATCTGATCACGTGATATATACATCGCAGCGTTAGGAGAAGTATCTTAAAAATAAATTTTCCCATTTGGACTTTGCGTCGCAATATCTCCGCTCGTAGGGCACGTAGCGGAATATTATGAGAGAGACCCCCCCCTAATTGGACCCCAAGCTATCGATCAAGCCTACTTAGAACTTGATCCGTTCACTCATTATATGAGATCTCAACATCTCGGGTACTCGCAACTCGTGCGTTCGCGTAAAAGAGTCACGGTGCGGTCTCGCTTCGCGTGTACTTGGCGCGAGACACTACCGTGTCTCTTGATAGAATTATATATAATTATATAAAATTATATATCAAATATGTTCATTATATTATATAATTTTATATAATTCTATATAATTTTATATAATTACACATACATAATTTTATATTAAAATTTTTTTACCTGGATGATGTAAAAAAAGGAATATTTGGAAAAAAGTACATACAAGAAAGTAACAGACGCATTGTGTAAATTGTCATAACTTTTATTATTTAAAATCAAATAACAGACTCACGATGAATTCAATCCTAAGTATCTTAAGAAAAGCCTATGAGAGCCAACACTAGATGTTTACGTGTATAAATAATTTTTTTAATTATAATTTAACAGTCTCCAAAACCCTTCCTGGCTGAGGTATTATTTTTCGCAATAATTTCTTTACAGTTTTTTCAGGGATTTAAGGAAGGAAAATTTTGTAGATGCTTTGTTAGCATAAAAAATTATTTATACACGTGAACATCCAGTTAGCTTTTATAGGCTTTTCTTAAGATATTTAATGATTTTATTGTTTAGTGAGTTTGGCGAGTTTGTTTTTTACAATATAGTGTTTCTGTTTTTTTTTGTTTCCTTGATACGTGAATTGACACATTCTTAGTCGTATATAATAATATATAGCGTACGATAAAATTTGGGAAGCATGCTCCATGTACGGAAATGTAAAATTATAATATAATTAGACAAAACTTCGTCTACTGTTAAATCAAATACATGCTTCTGATGATATTTTTTACGCAACTAGCACACACGCGCGCTACGCGCGCGCTTTAAACTTTTTCCGTTCCATTCACCTTAAAACACTCATCCCACTATTTCTCTCCGTTAAAATGTATTCCCTTTCTCATTCACTGTACCAATGTCCATTCGCCACCTCTCGCTTCTTTTTTTCTCTCCGCTCACTTCACATATCTGTCTCTCCCATATTTTGTTTTCTTCTTTCTTTTTACTTCTCGCATAAGACTTATCACACTTTATCGTTATCCCCCCTCTGCTTTTATTTCTCCCATTCTTCCTTTTTCTTCACTAATTATCTCTTCTTCCATTTTTTCAATATTTCCACCACCACCTCTAATTTCTTTATTTTTTACTTTATTTACTGAAAGATAATTTATCACATACTCGTTCTTTGTTTCTAATTTTTCTTATTTTTTCTTTTATTTATCGAAAGATAATCTATTACATATTCGTCCTTCGTTCCCATCTTTCTTTTTTCCACTTTACTCTTCACATTCTTTATCCCACTATACCTCCTTTGCTTTTCCTTCTCCCGCTCTCCCTTTTTCTTCACTATTTCTTCTTCCATTCTTTTAATCTTTTTCACCGCCATTTTTTTTTATTTTTACCATCTCTATTTGTTTTTATTTATATTTATATTTATCTGTTTATTTATTTATTTACTTATTTTTCTTTATTTTTTTTGTTCTTTATTTTTTTATTTATTTTAAAATATTTATCCCATTCCACTATTTTTCTCTCTGTTAATTCATTCCTTTTTCTTCTCTACTATACTAATATCTAATTGTCACCACCTCCCATTCCTTTTCCCTCTCTGCTTACTTCACGTACCTATCTCTCTCATATTTTGTTTTTTGCTTTCTTATAGAGAAAGCTTTGTTTTCGTTAAAAAAAAATTTTTTTGTTTTTCTGAATGTGTTCAGAATGTTCTAAAACGTCGAAAATTTCAAGTAACATACTGTTCCAAATCTCATGCGTAACTGAGCATTGTATCGCTGCCTCGTATTCGACTAACAACAACGGATGTCAATCAGATAATAAATAAGTCCCTGTGGCTTGTTAGCAAGTTCGCTTAAAATACTAAAATAAGAACCATCAAGTAACTCAGTATCTTTGTTGGAATTAATGCCGGTCTTTTGTTCCTTTATAAATATCATTTCTGAGATGAGTCGCTTATAATGATTTGTTTCAAAATCTAAAATTTCAGGATTGTTCCAAAAGTATATGAAATAGAGGTAGAATTGTCCTGGGAGTGCCACTATGTGTATAGCTTTTTATTCCTATATATGACTCCTAGAGATATCAGTGAGTGAGTGAGTGAGTGAGTCAGTTAGTCGAGACTGCTAGAGATATCATTGCCCACCTTTGACTAGAGAGGATACGGCCTTAGAGGCGTTCAGGCATAATTCCACGGATGGTAGCTTCGCACCACCGGCCGCTCGACCGAGTGCGTGAACCAAATGTCCGAACCTGCGGTTCCTCTCGTACTGAGCAGAATTACTATCGCAATGACCGGTCATCAGTAGGGTAAAACTAACCTAACCTAACCTGTCTCATGACGGTCTAGCTGGTTACCCGGGTTTCGCCCCGGCAGACATATGTCTCTCTCTCTCTCTCTCTCTCTCTCTCTCTCTCTCTCTCTCTCTCTCTCTCTCTCTCTCTCTCTCTCTCTCTCTCTCTCTCTCTCTCTCTCTCTCTCTCTCTCTCTCTCTCTCTCTCTCTCTCTCTCTCTCTCTCTCTCTCTCTCTCTCTCTCTCTCTCTCTCTCTCTCTCTCTCTCTCTCTCTCTCTCTCTCTCTCTCTCTCTCTCCCTCTCTCCCTCTCTCCCTCCCCCCCCCCCTCTCTCTCTCTCTCTCTCTCTCTCTCTCTCTCTCTCTCTCTCTCTCTCTCTCTCTCTCTCTCTCTCTCTCTCTCTCTCTCTCTCTCTCTCTCTCTCCCTCTCTCCCTCTCTCCCTCCCCCCCCCTCTCTCCCTCTCTCTCTCTCTCTCTCTCTCTCCCTCTCTCCCTCTCGTCCCTCTCTCTCTCTCTCTCTCTCTCTCTCTCTCTCTCTCTCTCTCTCTCTCTCTCTCTCTCTCTCTCTCTCTCTCTCTCTCTCTCTCTCTCTCTCTCTCTCTCTCTCTCTCTCTGGTGAGTACAGTGTGCGCGTCTGTTCTGTTGCTCCTGCTTTAACCGAACATATCTCTGCCGCAAGCTGCCTTCGGGCAATTCTTGTTTCAGAATCGAGCATGTTTTTTGTTGCTTGTGGGGATTGATAGTGCATCTTTCTCTTCTTGCAACTTCTGTCCCCGTTTTCGTGAGGCAAAGTATCTTTTCCTTTTCTAACCTCACTTTCGCCTCATCGATCTGGATCGACGTGGACCCTTGCTGCGCATGCTTCTGCTCTTCACCTGTCCTGTTTTTACACCTGCTCTACGCACGAGTTACCATCTGTGGGCTTCTGCGCGTGTTACTACCTGTTACCATCTGCAGCTTTTGAACGTATTACCATCTGTTTTCTACTGGATTGCTCTACTCGATTGTTCTTTGATCTCGATCTGGAATTAGAGCAAAGTATCACTTATGCAGTGTTACAAGTGTAAGAAATCAATTGCAACTACTTCGGTTGCATGCGAATGCAACAAAGTGTTCCACCCCGGCTGTATCAGGTCGTATTCCTTAACAAAATACGCTGATCACTGCTGCAAGGCCCTAGCGGAGTCGCCTGAATTGCCACTTACGCCGCTACTAGACAGGTGTGCAGTACCTTCTGACCTGGTGAACATGGCTTCTTCTTCGAGCATGCAGCCACAGACTGACGTGCTGCTGCAGTCGATTTTGTCGAAGCTTGATGAATCGGAGAAAAAGTTTGCTGCTAGGCTTGACGAATCCGATAGAAAGATCACCGCCAGATTCGACGAGTCCGACAAGAGGATCACTGCATTTATTAACCACCAGGAATCTGTCAATGCGGAGTTCGAGCGAAAATTGAATCAAATACCTGAGGTTCTCAGAATTGTGTCGGATCATGGTGATCGTATTGCGCGGTTGGAGGCTCGTGATGTGCAATTGGTCGGTTCTCAGCTTACTGACCCCGTGTCGTCTGCTGCATCGCGGGTCTCTCGAACGTCGGACATTATTATTTCTGGCATTCCTGGCATTTTCACTGATGTGCCTGATGAGCTTGTCGCCAATGTTTTTCGTGCCCTCGACCTTTCTCATCTGGCTTCCGATGTTCTTGAGACTCGCGATGTAGGACGGAGGAGTGTGTCCACGGTGCGTGACGTGGCCCCTGCCTCTGTTCCTGACTCTGATCTTCGTGCTGACTCCGCAGGACGCTCGAGATCGATCATTGTAGCACTTAAGTCGCGTGAGATTTCTAGTTATATTCTGCAAGTTGTGCGCCGTAAACGCCGACTTACCGTCAACGACGTTTTTTCGAAAGATATTTCCGGGCATATTTATGTCAATGAACTTCTTTCCTCCGACACTTACAATTTGTTGCGTCGGACGAGAGTCAGAGCTAGGCAGATGGCCTATAAATATGTATGGAGTAGGGATGGACGGATTTTTGTCCGTAAGGACAATGGTCTGCCTCCAATCTCGATAACCTCTGAAGCTGATCTCGTGCAGCTTCACTGACCTGTAGAGGCGGATGTGCTTCCTTCGGTTTCGCGGCATCTTAGGATCGCATGCTTCAATGCCTGCTCCCTTCCTGCCCATATTGAGTCGGTCCAGGCTTTCATCGCGTCAAATTTTTTTCACATTATTTCGATTTCAGAGACCTGGCTGCACTCGCATATTTCTGATGACCTGGTTCGCATTCCAGGTTTTTACTTGTTACGTGCTGACAGAGAGGACAGGGAGGGAGGGGGCGTTGCTTGTTATATCCACGACTCGCTGCGAGCGCGTGTTTTGGCGGCGTCGCCCACGTCCTTTTCTAACGAACCTGAATATCTTATTCTCGACGTTCGGGGCGACGCATGCGAGCCTCTCCTTTTTACATCGATGTATCGCAGACCGAAAGGAAGGAACTTTAGTAAATATGTTGACGCTCTATCTTCTGTTATGCACAACTACAAGAATATCATTATTTCGGGTGACTTGAACTGCAATCTCCTTGCTTCAACATATGAATCCTGTCACCTCAGAGACATGGTTGCGCAATTTTCGCTCCACATTGTGGAGTCGCAGTCGACCTACCATACTCCTGCTTCCGACTCATGGCTTGATGTTTTTATCGTCGACAGTCTTGACAAGGTCTTATCTTATCGTAGGTCTGATGTACCTTTCATTAATGGTCATGACCTTATTGAGTTAACGTATTCGTTTGTTGTTCCGTCCCCCGCGAGGCGTACTTTGATTCGCCGGAGTTACAAAGAATTTGACGAGCAGAAATTCGTTGAGACTCTCACCTCAATGTTGTCTTCTTCTTTTGCAGAGGATTTTGGCGGTGCGGATCTCAGTGAGTCCGACTTGGATGGCATCCTGGATACCGTAGTCAAAGACTTTATTTCCAGTTTGAACAGGCATGCCCCTATTCGAACCTTTTGTGTGACTCGTCCATCTGCGCCTTGGCTCACTGATGTTCTTGCCCGCAGAATTCGGCATCGCAATAGTTTATATAATATCGCTCGTAGATCTGGTAACGTGTTAGATTTTCATATTTATAGGCGGTACAGGAATGATCTTACTCATGATTTGAGACGTGCCAGAGAGCACTTTAATATGGCGAGATTAAGCCCTATTTCTGATCCGTCTAAGTTATGGCGCGAGCTTACCAATCTTGGCCTCATTGAGTCACCCTTATCTTCGCCGCTAAACTTCTTTTCACGTGACACTCTCAATGCTCATTATGCCTCTATCTCCAACTGTTTTCCTCCATGTTCTCTAACTCAATTTTCCGATATTACCTCATCCATAGTGCCGGATGCACCGGTTTTCAGTTTTTCTCAGATTACCAGTGACGATCTATGTACTCTTGTCTCCTCATCTTCCGTTTCTCTAGCCTCAGGATATGATCAACTACCACTTTATGCCATAGCCGTGGCCTCGCCTTTTATCGGTAATCTGCTAACCTCACTTTACAATAGTTGCCTTAAACTCAGTCACTTTCCGCCCCTGTGGAAGCGAGCCATACTTCGCCCATTGTCCAAGGTCAAATCTCCAGCTTCTCCCTCAGACACTAGGCCCATAGCTAACCTGTGCGAACTCTCTAAATTGTTTGAAAAGATTTTACATTGGCAAATTACGAACTTTATAGAAGCTCATCATATTCTTGACGATCGCCAGTCTGGATACCGCAAGGGTTATTCCACCCAGACAGCCTTATTGCGATTATTCCATGACATAAAGTACGCTGTTGATCTAGGTGAGGTGCTTATCCTCGTCCTTTTCGACTTCAGTAAGGCCTTCGACACAGTCTGTCATCTTTTATTGTTAACTAAACTTAGGCGATTGGGGTTTTCTGATTCTGCTCTCAAGTTAATCTTCTCTTATCTTACGGGTCGATTTCAGGCTGTGGTTGACCTTGAGGGAGTATTCTCTGACTGGCTGTCCGTCACATCTGGTGTTCCGCAGGGATCTGTGTTGGGCCCCCTCCTTTTTTCTCTTTTCATAAACGACATCGGCGCCTTCCTTAGGTTCACTGAGCGTATTATATTTGCCGATGACACTCAGATTTACCGCAGGACCCCTCTTAATCAACTGAACGCTGCTTTGCAGCTCGTTGCTTACGACGTGGGCGTCATTTCTGAGTTCGCTGCGTGCAATGGATTGACTCTCAATCTCAAGAAATCTAAAGTCCTGATTCTTGGAAGCAGGAATCATGTTACGCATTTAAATCTCAGTGACTTACCTCTCATTTCAGTCAATGGTACTTCCATCCCATTTGTTACTGAGACGCGTAACCTTGGGGTCATCATGCGCTCTGACTTATCCTGGGCAAGCCATGTCTCGCATATTTCAAAAAGAGTACATTTTACATTGCACAAACTGAAATTTCATAAAAATTCTCTGTCATTTAATCTGCGTGTAAAACTTGCCACCACTTTGATCTGGCCTTTGATAGATTACTGTTCACTCGTGTACAATGATGTGACTGACGAGCTTAACACTAAGCTTCAGAGACTTTCGAATTGTGCGGTTCGTTTCGTCTTTAATTTAAGGCGTGACGAACATATCACGCCCTACCGGCATCGGCTGGGTTGGCTAACAGTTAGGCATCGTTGCCTTTACTTTCTAGGCATCGAAATGTTTAAGGTGTCTCACAACTTGTCTCCTACCTACATCTCAGAAATTTTCACTGGTCCTGACTCCTTAGTTAGGCGTTCATCACGTCTGGCTATACCTCATTCTTTCCATGTTCCTATTCACAGAACCGAAGCGTATCACAAGTCCTTCCATCTTGCAGGCATCTACTTGTGGAACTCGCTTCCTACCGATGTAGTATCAGCAACGTCTGTTGCTGTTTTCAAGTCTAAACTTCACGACTATCTTTTCTCACTTGAGCGTAATTTTAATCCGAACTAGTGTCTCGTTAGCTTCAGTCGACTATGCAAAAACCGATTTTGGGCGTCAGCGTATTTCCTCTCCGTTTAATTAGTTAAGTTACGTTTTTATTTTCATCTTTATTGCGCTTGATACATCTGCCACTATTTTTCTGTTCATTCCTCTTCCATCTTTATCTCTATTTTTATTTTTGTTTTATGTTATTTTATCTTTTATATACTTTATATATTTTTCTATACTTTTTGTATACTTTGTAATTCTTACTTGCCTAAAGTCTACGACTATGGCATAAAATAAATCATCAATCAATCAATCTCTCTCTCTCTCTCTCTCTCTCTCTCTCTCTTTCTCTCTCACTTTCAGATGAATTCCGCACCACGCGTTTTCCGTCGTCCACGATTGTACGATTGTACGGCGCGAGCGGCAACGCGGGCTCGCGCTGCGAGAGGGTTCGACTCGCGCCCGCTACGCGGCGCATCGTCGTATATTTTCGCATTATTAAGATTCAACATCGACCTCTATATCTAGGGCAGCGACATCATTCTTTGGTTTGTGTGATTGAACAACTCGAAAAAGAGATTGAATTTTGAATGTGAGAAGCCAATTAGCTTGAAACTTGGTCGAGCCGAACATATACTCATAAATGTCACCAAGTTTCAAGCTAATCGGCTTCTCACATTCAAAATTTAATCTCTTTTTCAAGTTCTTTTTTTTGAACGGTCGCTGTACAAAGATGCAAGCGAGCAATCTCAAAATTTCCTAAAAAAGTTAAAGCAACCACAAACATTTTTAAAAAAATTTGGTTAATTAATCAATAATTCTTTAAAATTTCTTTTTTTAACAAAAATTTTAAATTTCTGTTAAAAAAACAGTCAAGTTTACTGAAATTTCTATAACTCAAAAACTGATTAACGAATTATATATGAAATAGCTGGTGTCCCGGGCTTTGCCCGGGAGTCGTTTTTTTAAAAACGACTTCATTTATGTTTCAATATCCTTATTAGCTAATTATATAGACAGAATATGTAATAATAATTAGGACAATAGTTTCCGCGCCACTCATGGAGTAAAATGTGGAAGTAGTTCGCGTACAGACAGACAAACAGACGACGTAATTTATATCGCGAGCAATAACACGATTCTTCTTTATGTGTGTTTTCTAATTTCCGCTAATTTTAAGATCTTGGGCCTTTTTTTTGGTTTTTCGTTCAAGGAGGAAAATGCCTAATGCATTTTTAATTTTTAATTGCTTGCGACAGTCACAAATTGAAGTGACTGATTTATCAGTTTTGACATATAATACGTGAAAGCAGCAACTTCATAACATAACACAGACAAACAGTCGGATTTCAGTCGGCAACGAAAAATTATACATTTTATAGCACATAGTTCATTATTATACAGATTATAAAGGTCAATAATTTTGATTGCTTTCTCTATGAGGAAGTCAAAATAAATAAATATAAATAACTATGGCTTAAAATATGAGGAAGCAATGTACAAGTTTCTACTTGCACCCTGTTTTTCTTTCTTCTTATTTCTCATATAAGAGTTATTACACTTTAATTTTTTCATCCAGTATCTCTCTTTTTCTCCCCTTCCTCACCTCTCCATCTTTCTCTTTTCCTCTTTACTTTTTACATTCATTATTCCATTATCCCTCCTTTTCTTTTTTTTCTTTAGTTCTTCCTAACTCTTCACTATCTCTTCTTCTATCCTTCTACTTAGAATCTTTTTACACTTTCAATGTTTTTCACCTCCATCTTTCTTATTTCACCATTCCTATAATTTCTCTCTCTCCCCTATTTTTTCTTTTCATTTACTAAAATGTAATCTATTAGTACAATCTTACCTTCTCTTTTGTGTGTCTATTTTTTTTCTCATTTTCCGTTACATTCCGTTAAATAAATTATTAATAAAAAAATTCGTAAATTCGTAATTTATTGCCTATCCCCGCAGGGTTCGCCATCTACCACCAATATTACCCTTCTCCTCTCACTTTAACTCTTTGGACCAACGGCTTAACGTCTCTTTCCGAAAGACGGAGCCCAGTTTTCTCCGCACAAGAGCCTATCTTGCACGGAGGGACGCGGTTTTTTCGGAAAAAAAACTTTTCCATGATTCATGGCTCTAGTGGACTCGAACCTGGTTCCTCAGATTACGAGTCTGGCGCTCTACCACTAGACCACACCGCCGCCCAAATAAATTATTAATATTTTTAGATAATTAAATTAATTTATGTAATTAAATAAAGTCGATTTAATTCCGGGGAGGGAAGGGTTTTAATGTTCCAACAATAGCTGTGTTTCAGTCAAATCCGACAAAAAATCGGCGCGCAGTTAAATAAGTTGAAAAGATATATGTATACATACACACAGAAATTAATATTAGGCTGTCAAAGATCTAAGCTTGGACCGTATGGCATTTTATTCTAATTTGATTGTATATTGTAACGGTCCTACTTTCTTATTATTATTTTTTTAATATTTTTTAAAATAATTTTATTGCTAATTATAAGCATATTGTATGTTTTTTTCTAATATGCATATTTTTTTAAGTTACAAAAAATGTAAAAAATGCTATATTATAGTAAAATAAAATAATGATGCTATATATATATATAACTGCAATATGTATAAATAAAATTTAATTAATATTTATTGATTTACGCAATCTAAATTCAAATCAATTTTAATTTGACGATACAAACTAAAATTAATAATGAAAAAGAAATCACAATAAAACCAAGTACATCTCTGAAATATTTTTGAGCAAGATTAATATTTCTTTTTTTAGCTTTTTATAACATTAAATAATATATTTATAATACCATAAAATTATTAAACAAATAAATTATTAATAAATTATTAGCAATTCCTTTTCAGCACTCTCTCTACTTCCTCCCATCCTATCTTCTTTCCTTTCTCTACTTCCCCCTCTTCTCATTACCCTCATTGCTTTCTTTACCCTCTCCCTTACCTTTAACTTCTGCCCCCTTCCAACTAAAACGTAGATACATAAACTTCCTCACCTCTTCTTATTTCTTACCTTTCCATCACCATTTCTCCTTTCTTCTGCTTCCACCTCTTTTCTTAAATCTTACTATGTTTGTCTTATCTACATTCAATTTCAACCCCTTCCTCTCTAAATACCTATCTAACCTATTCAACAACCATTTTATTCCTTCCTCATCCTCTGCTAGAATTACTACATCGTCCGCATACCATAGTACCCTTTAGTTTTTCTTCTCCTACTTGTACCCCTCCCATTCTATCTCTTCCCAGCTTTATCTGTATGTCCGCCACCAGCAAGTTGAACAGCATTGGACTCAAAATTTCTTTCTGTATTTTTCTTCTACCCTCACTACATTTCTTGTTTTCTCGTATATTTCCATGATCCTCTTTCTCAACCTCTCATTCACCCCTGTTTTTTTCGGACATCTTTCCAAAACCCTACTGTCCACTGAATCAAATGCCGCCCTTAGATCTACAAAAGCAACCACCTTCTTTTTCTTCTTTAATCGCTTCCCTATCGCATAATTCAGTGTGTAAACGTTGTCCACCACTCCTCTCCCCTTCTTAAACCCGGCCTGGCTTCCTGGTATCATCCTTTTCTCCTCCATCTTTTCCCTCAACCTATTTGCTAATACCGACGTATACACTTTATACGCCGTCGGCATCAGCGTAATCCCTCTATGCTCACTCACCTCTTTTGCCCCTTTTTTTCGTTATTTGAATCACTACTCCGTCCTTCCACGCCTCTGAGAAACCCTCTCCTTTCCACACTCTCCTGCATATTTTCCATAACTCCTTTCTTAAACCACTTTCCCCATAAATTCACACTTCATTTTCAATCTTGTCCTCTCCCACTGTTTTACCTTTCTTCAGCACTCTCTCTACCTCCTTCCCTTTCTCTACTTCCTTTTCGCCCCCTACTCTGCCACCTCTCCTTCTCCTTCGCTTGTGTTCCGTTCTTTTTAACATCTCTTTAAAGTATTTATCCGACTCCTCTATTGTTATCTTCTTATTAATTTCTACCCCTTTTTTCCTTTCCTCGTTTATTACTTTCCGCAATTGCTTCTCTGTTTTCGCCTCTCTTGCTTCTTGTTCGAGATTCCGTTCACGTTGCGCTATCCGATTAGATGGCAGCATCGACCGGATACGACGCGGCAGCTTGCGCAAGCACGGGCGCGCTCATCGCCAACGTCTTCCTCGCGATATGAAGAGTCGGAAAAATGGCCGCGCTGTGATCAGACGTACGACGTGTGCTCTGTGGATTCTCGAGATTTATTCCGAGTTAAGTGCCCATCGCAGTGATTGAAGCTGCCAAAAGACTTTCCTAACATGTAAAGCGACCGCTCATCCAGCTCTATTCTGGTACATCAACACGACGACTCAGGCTCACATGTGCGCGAGTGCCGACCGCCACGTGTCTCACCGGCTCACGGGCTAATCACCACGAGGAGGGCAATTAGTACAATTGTCTCGCCCGCTCACAGACATTGAAATACTTCTCATTAATACGCCGCTCATCGAATCTCAGGTCAGATGTACATATTGTGACGAATTAAAGACGGCTCAGACTGTGGTCTGAGTTACACATAAAATTACAGAAATAATTTGTTAACACCTTCCACGCGCGTCCTTCTCATCCCGCTTCCATCGTCGAGAAATACAGCGATTTCGCAAACACTTTTTCTAGTAGATTTTTCTTTTTTTCTTTCTTTTTCTTCTCACACATTTTTTATACTCCTTTTTTTTCTTTTATAATATTCTTTGTGTTTTCTTTCTCTTTTTTAGTCTCTCAATAACATTTCTACCGCTTTCCTCATCTTCCTACAGTCCCTATCCCACCATCCTCTCTTTCCTTCTGCCCCTCTTTTTACTCTTCTCACCGTTACTTTCCTCTTTATTTTTTTGTCAACTTTTCAACTTTGTCTATTACCCTTCTACCTATTTTTACCTCCTCCGTCCTTCTTCTAAATTACTCTCTCGCCTCTTCCAACCAATCCGTCTTTTCCACCCACCTCTCTTCTTTCGCTATTGTCCCTCTCCTTTTACCAACCCCCCCTTTATCCACCCGTATTGCTACTGATTAGTGATCCGAATCTACCTCACACCCCACCTCCAATCTTGTCACTTTTTCTCAAGCCTTCCTATCTTTTATTGCGTAAATTATCACTGTTTCCCCTCTTCCTCCTGTAAAAGTCACTTTCCCCTTTTCATCTCCTTTCTTTGTTCCGTTCATAATTCCCCACTCTTCTTTTTCCACTTATCTAATTAGCCCTTCCCCTTGTCTATTTATCATTTTACTTTTCAATTTTCTTTTAACTCTCTCTTTTTTATCCTCCAGCGCTCCTTTCTCCCCTGTTCTCGCATTGAAATCGCCCTTCACTATCTATCTCCTTTTTCCCTTTCTTCTCCTATACCGATGTTATCTTACTCATTATCTTGTCCAAGTTGCCGGTTACGTAAACTGTTGCCAATTTCCATTTCTCCTTCTTTTATCTTAATTTCATAATCATTAAACCCTCCTCTCCACCCATTCTTTTTTCTCTTTTAACTCTTTTCTGACTCCCATCGTTATCCCACCTATTGCCTTTCCTTTTCTTCCAACTCTTCCTTTGTTTGCACCCTGTATCCTCCAGTTGAACTCCTTTGGCACCCTATTCTTCATTTTCTCCCATTTCTCTTGTTCCAGCCACGTCTCCACCAACCCCACAACATCCCACTCTTTTATCCTTTCCCAAAACCCTTCCTGTTTTTCTTTCACTCCCGCTACATTCCAAAAGCCTATCCTGAGACTTTCTTCCCGTTTCTTCCCTTCCTCTTCTCTCTTGCATTCTTTTTTTTCCCCTTCCTCCTTTTTCCCCTCTTTTTCTTTTCTTTCACTCTTTTTGCTTCCTCATGGAGGAAGCTTTGTTTTCATAAACTTCGTATATGAACCTTTGATCGCATATAAAATTAGATCTAGTCAACCAAATTTAAAAAAATTATATATGAAATAGGGGTAGAAGAAACTAAAGAAAAGATTGGTTTTTTAGTTTTTTCTGCCAATATGTTCATATTGTTGTAAAACGTCGAAATATCGCCTAAAAAAAATGTCGGTATGTATGTATGTGTGTATGTCTGTGCCAAATTTACCGAAATTTCTATAACTCCAGAACTAATCAACCAAATCTTAACCAGATATATATGAAATAGGGGTAGAAAAGATTGAAGAATATAATAGAATTATTAAAAATTGTTAATAATAAAGGGGTTACCAATTTTTGTTAACAAAAACAACCAAGTTTACTGAAATTTTTATAACTTAAGAACTAATCAATTAAATTTTAAAAAATTATATATGAAATAGGGTCAGAAAAGACTAAAGAATATAATATAATTATTAAAAAATTGTTAATAATAAAGGGATTACCGATTTTTGTTAAAACTATATAATATAATTAAATTTTTATAACTCCAGAACTAATCAACCAAATCTTAACCAGATATATATGAAATAGGGGTAAAAAAGATTGAAGAATATAATAGAATTATTAAAAATTGTTAATAATAAAGGGATTACCAATTTTTGTTAAAAAAAACAACCAAGTTTACTGAAATTTTTATATAAAAATTGTTAATAATAAAGGGGTTACTGATTTCTGTTAAAAAAAATAACAAAGTTTACTGAAATTTAAAAAAATCCGTTCCCGGTTTCTCTTACTATCACGATAAAACTGTCTACAAAACGCATTTAATAAAATACGATAGAGGCAACCTATTCTCTTAAAAAGTCCAAAGTATGAGCGCAGAATACTCGCAGAATGCTCGTAAGAAACTTACGAATTATTACGATCTCTTAATCCTTTATTTCTTTTTTATTGTACGAAATTATGCGCAATTTTAAATTCAATCGATCAAAAATTCAGTCTATAAAAAAGACAACTTCATAAGTTGATAGTTTCACATATCACATTGCTTCCTTATAGTTTTTAAGTGTGCAAGTAGAAACCTACATATTGCTTCCTTATAGTTTTTAAGTGTGCATGTAGAAACCTACACATTGCTTCCTCCATGAGGAAGCCAAAAAAAAAGCATGTGCAAGTTTTGCTTCCTCGTTCTAGTCGGCGTGATGTTTACTTTCCCCACTCTCTCTGACTCCTTTCCCTCCCTCCTCTTAGCCTTACCACACTTTCTCTCTCTCTACTTTTCTTTTTTCTCCTCTTCTCTTTGCCCTCCCCTCCCATTGTTTCTCCTTCCACCTCACTACCGTCTTTTCATTTTTTCGTCTCCCTCTCTTTTACACTTTCCTTCCTCCTCTGTTCCTCCTTTTTGCCCCTCCTTCTTCTTGCTCCTCTCTCATTTCTCTATCCAAATCTTTCCGTACTTTACCCAGGCTCTTCTCCTATTCCTTCTCTCCTTTTCAATTATCTTCTCTAGGTTCCATTGCATTTTTCTTTCCTTAAATTCATTGTTATGTCATCCTCTATTCTTTCCATCCTCCCTTTCAACACTTTCTTCCTTTGCATTACCTCTTTTTTTCTTACTCTATCTTTTAACCTAACTAAAACCATCTTCTCTTTCCCCGTCTTTCTTTCTATCTCTTTTACTTTCTCTATTCCTCCCTCCACCCCCATCTCTAGCCATAGCTTCTCTATCGCTTTCTTTCGCCTTCCCTCTACCTCCGCCCCTTTCACTACTACATATTGTTCCTCCTTCTGTCTCTCTTTTCTAACTCTCTCTACCTTTCCAGCTCTCTTACCTTCGCTTCCATTGCTTTAATTATCTCTTTTTCCTATCTCCTACTTTCCTTCCTTTTTCATTTCTCCCTGCCCTTCCTTCCTCCCATCTCTATCCTTCTCTATACTCTTCAGCCTTCCTCTCAACTCTTCTATCTCCTTCTTCAATTCCTCTCTTTCCTTCTACGATTTTACTTCTCTCTCCTCCACATCCGCCCTCATCTTTCTAATCTCATCTCTTATCATTTCTCTCTCTTTCTTGCTTTCTACCTTTTATCCCTTGCTTTGTTCTTTCCTTAATTCCCGTATTTTCTCCATCATTTTACTCATTATCCCTATCATCTGTTCTTTCCCCTTTGGCGATCTCACCATTTTTCTACTCTTTTTAAACGCCTCTTCCTTCTCTCCTCTTCCCCCTTCCTCTCTTTTTTTTTAAATAATCATCTATACTACCCTCACTACATAAACTCGCACTTCTCTCTCTCTCTCCCTGTGCTAGCCACCTTACTTATTCTACCTGTCATCTTTTTGAGCTCCTTCTCCGCTTTATTCTTTCGCTAACCACCCGCTTCCACTCCTACACCGAAAGTTCCTCTCCCTCTCTTATTAATGAATGACATATTATTTTATTTTTCAGGCTTCTTTGTATTTTTTCAATCTTTTTTATTCTTACTTATTCTATCTCATATTGTTTATTTTATTTGATTCACTTTCAGTTACGTTCTTTCACCACTATCTTTATGTAGTCTCCTTCCACTATCTTTATATAGTTCCCTTCATTCTCATCTATTCTGCATTATTTTTCTAATTTTATTGCATTTTACTGCTTTATCTTCTCTCATTCTTCTTTATTCTCTCTTTCTCTGTGACAATCGTTGCTGCCTTAAGCTGCCTTCGGGCTATTCTGTTGCAGGTATAAGCAAGTCTTTAGTTGCTTGTTGTGCTTAGTTGCTGTCACGAGCTATAATCATTTTCTTGGTATTCACTACTTATTTTTGAGCACTTCGTTGACAAGCAATCTTGGTCTTCCTAACCTTATTCTCGGAGACCTGTGGAATTCTTGGAATCTTCCGTGATAAACGTGGACTGCTGTTGCGCATGCGCCTGCCTTACCAATCTGATCTTTTCTACACTTCTGGTTGTTCTGTGGTTGAAGTTGACTGCTACTGCGCATGCGCCCTTTGTTGCCGGGCTTCTCCATCTGGACGCTATCTCCGTGCACGTACTTCCTTAGCGACTGCTGATTGGCTGCTGCCTGTGCATGCGCCTATCGTTGCCTGGTATTTCCACTTTGCCGCACGTGATTGCGGATCTATATAACTATACATCGATCTATACGTCATCTCTTGTGACACTGTTCTGCTTACTTGAGTGACGGGAATGCAGCGTGCATGTGCAAGGTGCGATTTAGTATATTTATTCAGTGAGAAGGCTGATGTCGAATTGACGTCCAACGTCGATTCACCGGAAACTCATCGACATCGAAATTAACATAAAAAATCAGCTGACTTCAATCAAATTGTTTTGGCATCATCAATTCAATATCAATTTTGTAAGAAATATATATATGACCCTATTAAGAGCTGACATCTTCCGTACGTCTGTTAACAATAAGTGTACCATATGTATAGAGAATACGAAACGTCTTCATCAATCAATGTTGTAGCACAGTGCGGAAGGTGACTGACTCAAGAGCCAAGGGTTTCAGGCTCAAATCCAGCGGTGATAAGCAAATTTTTTAAGTATAATATAAATTTATTTAATTAAGCTTGCACGTAATCAAGATTTTCAGCAATAAAATAATGTTCAACGAGAGAAATAAATTTTATATTTTATTTTGTAGTATATCCAAAAAGTTGTAGTTATTCAAAAAAATTTCTACGTATTTATGAAAAATTACAAACATGGCCCAAATCGCGTACTTTTGACGTAAAAATAGCGTGAAAAGTTGTAATTATATTATAAGAAATTGTAGTTTTCGCATAATTTTTGCGTGAATAAAATTATTTCCACCAGGGATATTTCAATCGAATTACGACATTGATTCGACATTCGGTTTCGACATTGATTCGACGTCGAATCAATTAATCATTTATGACTGGGTAGAGATTAAATCAGTATACAACGGCTTTAATGTGCACTGAGTGCGCACTAATTTTGCCAATAAAAAACGCTATTAAAAATATTATTAATTTGGCCCCGACTTCAAAAAATTGAAAGAAATTCTTAAAAGTATCATTTCATACTTTTGAGAGCTTCTTTATTTGTTTTGCTTCCTCATAAAGAGGAAGCTTTGTTTTCGTAAATTCGTATATGAACCTTTGATTGCGTTCGACATTGGCCTAGTTTACACCGATCTCTTGATACGTGTATCAAATAGTATATTTGAACTAATCAGCCAATAATCAGATTTATTTACTAGTTATTTACTATTTAATACGCGTATCAAGTGATCGGTGTAAACTAAGCCATTTTTATATCAACTATTGTGATATTTTAAATATTATAAACTTTAAACAAACGGAACATGAACAACTATATTCCTTCTCGAAATTTTTTTATGGCGCAAAATAAACAATATAAAAAAAACGGAGGGATTAGCGTTATACTGCAGATGTACTATACTTAAATATTTTTATAATATTGTATACCTTTCTCTTTATTGTTCTTTCTCTTCTCTTCTCTTTCTTTCTTCCTTCTCTATCTTTACCATTCTCTCCTTCTATCTCTATCTTTCTGTCATTTTCTCACTTTCTGTTCAACAAAATTTTTCTCTTATTTTTCTCTTCTTTATTTTCTGTAATTTTCGTATCTTAAGCACGAAATATAAAACACACGAATTTTTGAACGTATACACTACCGCTCATTAATTTCAATATACCCCTATTGTTCGGCGAATTGCCTTGTATATAGAGTAGTCGTTAGTATAATCACTCAGCTCTCATAAGTTGGCAGGACCAAATCAGCAAAATCGAATGCGACCTAGTGGATGATTTAGTACTCATTTTGTACTATTTTGTACCACTAATAATAATTTTGTACCTCGTGCCATTTCGAAAACAAACGCGGCGCTGCTACCTTCATATTAAGCTAGCAGGACCACAAGAAAAAAAAAAGAAAAATAAAATTTCAAGACAGAAATGCAAAGGACTGAATTTGTACTAATTTGTACCATCCAAAAAAACTTCCTATATTTATCCCTTCTGCTTTGAACAACCCCTAATTGAACTCAGCCCTGTTAAGCTAAAGAGTAAAGTACTCTTTCTTATCAGCAGAAACAATTGCTACTTATACACATGATTTGGAATAATTTGTACCACAAAAATATACAGTTTCAGATTTTGTACCCCCGCCGTTTGATCGAGAACTACCCTCCAACCCTATTAGTCGCAAGAGTAAAGTACTCTTTTCCACGAGCAGAATCAATCGCTACTTATACACTCGATTCAGCATAATTTGTACCACGAAAATATACAGTTTTAGATTTTATACCCTAGCCGTTTGATAAAAAACTACCCCCGATCCCTAACAATCTCAAGAGTAAAGTACTCTTTCTTATCAGCCGAATCAATCACTACTCGTAGAATCGATTCAGGATAATTTGTACCGCAAAAATATAGAGTTTCAGATTTTGTACCCCAGCCGTTTGATAAAAAACTACCCCCGATCCCTAACAGTCTCAAGAGTAAAGTACTCTTTCTTATCAGCAGAATCAATCACTACTCGTAGAATCGATTCAGGATAATTTGTACCGCAAAAATATGAAGTTTTAGATTTTGTACCCCAGCCGTTTGATAAAAAACTACCCCCGATTCCTAACAGTCTTAAGAGTAAAGTACTCTTTTCCACGAGCAGAATCAATTGCTACTTATACACTCGATTCAGCATAATTTGTACCACAAAAATATACAGTTTCAGATTTTGTACCCCCGCCGTTTGATCAAGAACTACCCCCCAACCCTATTAGTCTCAAGAGTAAAGTACTCTTTTCCATGAGCAGAATCAATTGCTACTTATACACTCGATTCAGCATAATTTGTACCACGAAAATATACAGTTTCAGATTTTGTACCCCCGCCGTTTGATCGAGAACTACCCCCCAACCCTATTAGTCGCAAGAGTAAAGTACTCTTTTCCACGAGCAGAATCAATTGCTACTTATACACTCGATTCAGCATAATTTGTACCACGAAAATATACAGTTTCAGATTTTGTACCCCCGCCGTTTGATCGAGAACTACCCCCCAACCCTATTAGTCGCAAGAGTAAAGTACTCTTTTCCACGAGCAGAATCAATCGCTACTTATACACTCGATTCAGCATAATTTGTACCACGAAAATATACAGTTTTAGATTTTGTACCCCCGCCGTTTGATCGAGAACTACCCTCCAACCCTATTAGTCGCAAGAGTAAAGTACTCTTTTCCACGAGCAGAATCAATCGCTACTTGATTCACTACTTCATCAACTAACTATATGTAAAAATTAAAGTTTTTAATGAGGTTTAACTTTTTTGTAATAATTATTAAAAAATTTTGTATGGTTTTTTGACAAATGCGGCTAAATGATATATACAAAAATGCGCAAACGTTAGCATGCATGTGACTTTTGGTAATTAAATATAGATTTACATGATCAGTTTAAACTATATTTTATTATTATATATACGGTATTAATTATAGAAATATAACTCTATCAATCATAAAGACTATAAATTAATAGAGCGGGTGTTATTAAAGATTTCTCTTTAATATTTCTTTCCTTCTTTTCCAAATCATTATATTCCACCCATGTTTGCCCTACTCTCAAACACATAGGCGTATAGTGTCCGATTGCTCGTATGCCTCTTGTTGGAATGATTTTTTTGTGTGTAACAACGCCGAGTAATTTATATGTTACACCATTTAATGGATTTTTGAACGATTTCTTGATTTCGTTCAATTTAATTTGTAAGTCATGATCAGTTAATGAGACGATTTCAAAAACGATAATATCTCCTGGAAAATAAATAAATATTAGTTCAAAATAAAGGTAAGTATAATATATGGAAGTAAAAGATATGGAAGAAAGACTATATTAATAGAAAAAAGACTATAACCCAGGTAGCAGGATGACGTCTAAAAACGTTTTAATGACGTTTATTTATTGACGTTAGGTACGTCATTAAGATGTTATTAATACATCATTTGATGTTACTCTGCTGCCTGGGAAGTATCACGTGCGGATGACAAAACATATAAAATTTTTCTGTTATAAAAAAGAAAACAAAATAAAAAGACATTTTGGTCCAATATCTAATTTTCCTCACAATCAGTTTAGCAATGGGTAGGGTAGACCGGGGCTATTCGTGACACTGCTGAAATTTTGTCGCGGGCCTAACTTTAAAATGCTTGCTGCTAGAAACCTGTAATATCGATCATAGATCTCTCTTAGTGTCCTGTAGGTACCAACAAAGTGGCATTTGCGTGTCAACTATTTTTCTCTCGCAGTGACAGAAAGTCTGACTTCGAGTGCTGAAAGTAAAATTTTCCAAATCCTGAAAATTTGTTTTCTTGCCGAATATAATAATAAGAGATCCGAAACCGTAAGTTATATTTAGTCACTCGACTTCACTAAGCATCATGCATAAGTAGATATTTAGCTATTCTTTCTTATTTGTAAGTGACAGATCATGAATGAGGAAAAACCACATCGGGGCATTTCGTGACATGAGCAACTTTTGACTGACCCCGCAGAAATTGCTTCATTGATAAAAGAAAAAAAAGGCAAAGCAACAAAAAACACTCTCAAAAACCACGAATTCAAAGAAAGAACCTGCAGTTTGCAGGGGCCGTGGACGCCCTCGAAAAGTTCCCCGTAATTGAATGTTACCTACTTTTTTCTTTATAATTTTTTATAGGTCAGCATATAATATGTAAACTCTAACAAATAAAGGATTTTTCAAAATATAAAGTAGATAAAAATTACAAAAAACGAAAGAAACCCATATAGTTTGTTCAACCAGAGAAAGTGTCACGAATTACCCCGTGGCCTGTCACGAATTACCCCGGCCCCGGGGCAATTCGTGACACATGACATAGCGATACATTTCTTAATATATTTCGAGACTCGTGAGAGATAAACTTTTTTTTTCTTTTCTAAACTAGAAGGATGGACGATTACATCGCACTAATAAAAATTTTTTAAGCATTTATACGAAGCGAGAAAAAAATTCGAAACAAAAAAGTGTCACGAATAGCCCCGGTCTCCCCTATTGCCTACTGGTGCAATATTTTATGTTCCAACATCCGCGTTTTGGTTCTTATATTCTTTCTAATATTTTTTTTACAATACATTTTTTTTGTAATCAATTGTTTTATGTGTACTAATATTGAACAATTTAAATCATTTACCTGTTTTAGTTAGCGTCGTTGTTTCAATTCCAGAACAATTTTTTGAGCAGCAAGGATGTTCACCTTCCAGGTGAACACTCTGTCTTATTATTTCATCAAAATTATTGGTAATTGATGCTTCTGTGATTTTTGATTCATCTATCTGAATTACAGACAACTTCTTATATCGTGGTGGGCAGTCAGAATTACAACAAGATGTCTCTTCGAAACTTGGGGCATCTTTGAACAAAATACTTGCTAGGTATCCTACATTTATCTCGCAATTCACATATTTGCAGCCACCAACATCAGAAATACTTTTTCCACCAAGATTAGAAAATATTTCCAAAAGTATCTGCGCGCGTAATTTATATGAAGAAAAACTAATTCCATTATTTATGCAATTAATAATTAGTTTAAAAAATAAATTTTTTTCTGCTATTTTGTTCATATATATTTTTATATTATTTGAATCATGTCCTGCAGCAAGTAATACTTGAAATATACTGTCGAGTGCACAAGTGTTAGCGATAGTATAATTGTCATCATTTATTTTCAAAGATTTTAAAGATAAATTATTACCGTTTTTTAAAATAGGTATTTTTACTGCTTTTTTACATGTCAAAGAGTCTATTAATTTATGTTGACTTTTACCGAGATATAAGGCATTAGTTTTATGTGGTTTTGCTGTTTCTAAACCACGCCAATTCTCCACTTCACGACTTGCTAAAATGTCCTTTACATTTTCTACATTTTTGCATATCATACATATACGACGTTGGCCATAACCTTCTTCAGCATCGCCAAATGGTAAAGAACATTGTGGCAATGCATGAACAGATTTGTGGCATAAACAACAAATATGTGCATTTGTTGGGTGGTCATTATTTTGGCATGCAGGACATGAATTACTTGTATCTGATGAATTAGTATTAATTGTAGGCTCGTTTAAGGGTGTGCAAGTTAATGGTACATGGAATTCATCTTCCGCATTAACAGAACCCGTATCGACAATTTTCATAATACCATGTAAATAATTAACATGTTTTTGAATAAATGAATCAATGCGTAATAGTGGACAATTTTTTAACAGTAAAGATTTAATCTTATTGAATTCACTTTCGACAGATGTACTAGAAGCAGGTATGCGACCGTAACCGAATTTATCTGTGTAAATATTGGTCCAAAGGGGTAATGATCTTATATCGATCATAAGACGATCAACTAATTGTGGAAAATAAAATGGATTAATTCTATTACCTTCATCCGAACTAATTGATGATTTAACGTCATTTAAAATTTGCTTACCCCATATGGTCCACGAGTTTTCAAATGGATTATTATAGCTACTTATTTTAGTCACATTTTCCATTTCAAATATACCACTATTATTGTTACTGTCGGTTTCAAAATTTTCTGTTTGTAACTCATTATTAGTCATTAAATTTATTAATTTATTACGTGCTTGATCACACTGTGTAAGATTACCATTTATTAAATTTCCATCAGTTTCTGATAATGCTATTACAAAAATATATTTTATTATTTCTTTTGCATTTGTAATATTTCTACATAGTATTAACTGGCCAATCGCACCAAGATAAAACATTTTTACTCTTTTGTTTAATGATTTAAAAAAATTCGAATATTTTTTTATATAATGTGCCACATCTATTCTTACGTAACTACTTTAGGTAAACTAGAATTTTTACATGCATCCGCGTAATCTTCGATATTAAGATACCCTGTAAACGCGCGAATAATTGCAATTAATAGTGCTCTTGATGAATCGCATACCACTTCTTTGGGCACTGGTGCACCAGAGCGTAACCATTCTGCCAACCAAAAATGAATTGAGTTTGCATTATGACTTTCGCTTACCAATTGACAAATTGAAAATTGTCCACTTTTACAGTTGATGACACAATGATATAAAAAAACATGTTTTGATACTGATCCATCTGCCTTACATAAGCGTTTAATAATATTACCGGTTGCATCGATAGATATACATGCATCGTTTTCAATCGCATATTTTTTGTAAATATTTAATTGGTGGTTGCTCCAATAATGAACAAAAACGGGATCTAATCCAATGTTATGGATTATATTCTGCAATGATGATGATTTTAAAATAAGTAATGCTTTAAGAGCATCTCTATCTATATAATCTGTCATTGCTGCTTCCGATTTCGCTGTATGTAAAACAGAAGAACTATACAAATGTGGAGGCTCTGAATCTCCCTCGGTCATGAGCATGTGTGCTCTTTCTGCACGATACACATGAACTGATTTAGTTTGTAGTTCTTTCCCAATAATGGATCTTGTTGGATTTCTTATATATCGTTTCTTGCAATTTCCTTTTCCTCGTGTATATGTGCAATTTAATTTTACACAATTATTAGATGGATCAGTATCCTCTATGATACACTTTAATGTACTGCCGCAATTACAAGAGCCTAAAGAGAAACATATTTGTAAATAAAAAATTATTATATAAATTATATATAATTGTATACATTATGTAGTTACATTAGAATGTATAAAATATATACTTTGTGAATAAATACTTGAAAATAAATTATACCAATAATCAACTTGCCATTAATAATACCAGATGTAGCATCTGCAGAAATATAATGGTTTTTAAATTGAAATCCACATTTCATGCGTGTAGCTTCCCAAAACTTGTCTGTTATTACTTCTTGCCATTTGCCAGGTCGTAAAACTTTACGCAAACGATAATATGTTTTTCCTTTGTTTTTAATTTGACGCTTGTATATTTTTTCCGTTAAAAGATTTCTAAATTCTTCTCTTAATAAGGAAATGATATAAAAATTTTCCATGGTGCTATCATCCGATGAAACATTTACAGAACTTTCACTCCAGTTCAAGTTACTTAATGTACTATCATTTACAGAAGCATCTTTATCATTGCACACTTTATCAAAAATAATATCTTTTACATTATACCGATTGCACATTGTAAATTGATATAAATTATTAGAAGTCAGTAGGTAAGCTATGCCGATTCTAACTAGGGGATCTGAGGGGGGGTGAGGGGCGGGGGAAACCGCGGGCGGGGGGGACCGCTGGTCGGGGGGGAATCGCAGGCAGGGGGGGGGGAACCGCGGGTCGGGGGGACCGGGGGAAGGGGGAACCGCGTTTTTCGAGCGCCGCGAAGGGGGGGGGGGGGGGGGAACCGCGTTTTTTGAGCACCGCGGGGAGGGGAAGAGGGGAACCGCGTTTTCCGGCGCCGCGGGGCGAGGGGGTCCGAGTTTTCCGGCGCCGCGGGGCGAAGGGGTTTTCCGGTGCCGCAAGGAGGGGGGGGGGGTCCGCGTTTTCCGGCGCCGCGGAGCGACCGCGTTTTCGCCGCGGGAGGGGTCCGCGTGCAACGGCAGCGCCGGTCGCGTGACGTCACACGCTCGCGTTATCTCTCCATCGCCCCGGTCGCGCGCGTCTTCTTGTTCTCGCGGTCCCTCCCGGCCCCCGGCCCCCCCCCGTTCACGTTATCGCTCACGATCGCATATATTTTTTTCGCCAACAATATTTAATCGTTTAGATCTTTGCGATATTTAATTTTAATATTATATTTAAGTAAACGATAAACAAAGCTTAACGACAGGGAACGGTAAATGAAAAGGAAATTTTTAACCATATTATATGTATTTATTTATCATGAAGCGCATTATACATAATACTATCAGCAGCATACGCCAACAGTTCACAATCAATAATCAAATATTTATCATAAAATTCACGCAAGATTGTAACTGCGTCACATTTATCGGTTATACAATTTTGACGTAAAATGGTTACAAAATGTTTGAATTTTTCACTTACACCGTGAACATTTAGACATAATTGAAAATAAACATTCTCGACGCAATGTTCTAGTTCGAACAGGAAGAGTACGGTTGACGGTTTCATGTACAAGTTGGTGCCGCACGACGTCAATTTTACAATATCTGCGTCACGTATTTTAACAAGCTCCAGATCTTGAAACGTTAGCGAAGATGATGCCGATGACTGCACGAGTCGCTGTATATCGGCACGTTTTTCGATGAATGTCACCCACGTTGCATGTGGCAGAATTATCCGATTGCCTCGGTTATCACCAATATGTATATCCACAGAGGATATAGGTCCCGCGTTGATTCCAACATCCAAAAATTTATACGCTGTTGATGTCAAGGCAAATCTTCTTCCCAAAATACGTGGCGTGTAGCGGGGTTTATCAAAACTGTAAAAATACAATTATATGTTTATAAAAGTTTTTGCACAAGTATATACGAAAATTAGCGGTACTTACTCATTGTGTTGTTTCTCGCACGTTCCATCCTGAATCGGAACGTAATAGTTCGCACCGTGAGTGTACTCGAATTGTATCGAACTCTCGACTGCGCTCTAGAATCCTCGTAGACCATTTATACATACACAAAACTGCAAATCTTGCAAAAATAGCGCCAATGTACGGCTGCTGCATGGTGACCACCACCACAATCCACATATACGTTAAATGTGATGTCTTTGTCAAGAACATTCGTGATGAGATTACCTCATCGAGCATCGAATATGATTTCTTTTCAAGAGCATACGTGTCTCGCGATGATTTTATCGAACACGTGCAAAACTGCAAATTTTGCAATTTCGCATAAGTCAATGGAGCGATATTGTTTTGAAGAACATGTCGCAACATGTCTCGCGATGATTTTATCGAACACGTGCAAAACTGCAAATTTTGCATAAGTCAATGGAGCGTTATTGTTTTGAAGAACATGTCGCAACATGTCTCGCGACGATTTCATCGAACACGTGCAAAACTGCAAATTTTGCAAATAGCGCCGATGTACGGCTGCTGAGATGAAATTAGATATAATAATCAAACGATGCATCATTAGTAGAATATAAAATGACGAATCTGAGGGATACGCTCAATAGTCGAGAACTGGAAGTCGTGAGTGCAACAAATGGCGTTAGCAAGAGGATCGTGCAATAACATGGAACAAGAATTTTTGGAGCAAGCCACCCTGTTAAATTCGAGAGAAGACTTTGCCGCGTGGGAGCAACGATGCGACGAGTTTATCGAATCGTTGGAAGAACAAAGCCGAATTAAACGGCCACGATTATCGATCGATCAGTCATCGATCGGTCTCAAACAGTCGTTGGTCGCATGTATCGCGCGACTCGAAGGTTTGAAAGACTCGGTACGTCAACGTTTCGTGCATGTGGGTGCTGGATACAGTGCGAGTGAGACAGGACTCAGATGGCGCGAGATAGATACGGCTTTTGAAAGCCGTATACTGACCGGTGCGGTAATAAATTCCAAACACATCGACCCTCATCAATTTCTCAAAGATGCGGGAGACATTGTACTCGATCGTGTGCGGAACGTCATGCAACAACATGGCAATGTAAAAATTAACACAGTGTTTAATGGTGAATTTGTTGCGGGTGACAAACGCGCGAATAAAAGTATCGCAACGAGAAACTATGAACTCTTTCGTGAGTCCGATCTGTGTGAGTGGTACAAGCGACACGTCATCGAGCCTACCTTAGCAAAGCTGGAGGAATTCCAGGAACGTGATAGCGGATGGGCGTTGTCGAGTATACTCAATTTAACGGTAAATGTGAACAAATATAATCCATTGCACGCGGGATGTTTTGTGGAAATACCGCGAGAAATTAAAAAGAAGAAAGCGGTGATAAACGTGCAATCAAGAGACAATGCATGTTTCGCATGGTCAGTGACGGCTGCTCTACATCCAGCCCAAAGAAATGCAGATCTGGAATCGTCGTACCCTCATTACACGTCGGTGCTAAATCTTACGGACATTGAGTTTCCAATGACGTTGGATCAAATTAAAAATTTTGAAAATCACAACGACATCTCCATCAACGTCTACAGCATCGAAAAAAACAAGGAACTTGCAATCTTGCCATTACGGGTTACTGATCGTAAGATGGACAGACACGTAAATCTGCTGTACATGCATGACGACAACGTGGGACATTTTGCGTGGATCAAGAACCTATCCCGCCTCGTGAGCTCGCAAATTAATAAACAAGGACACACAAAATACATTTGCGATCGGTAAGTACCTATAGTTCTTTTAATAATATATAATATTTTGTATATAAAAAAATTTATAATATTTGCGTTTATTTTTGCAGATGTTTGCACTACTTCTACACGAGCGAGAAATTGGAAGCCCACACCGTCGACTGTCGGGAGATGAACAAATGCGCGATCAAGTTACCGAGCGATAACGACAAGTGGTTGGCCTTTAAAAATCACAGCAGGAAGGAACGAGTTCCGTTTGTCGTATACGCCGACCTGGAATGTACCCTGGAGAAGATGGAAGCGGATCCGGAAACGTCTAGGTACACATATCAGCATCATCGCGTGTTTAGCATAGGGTACTACGTGCGTTGCTCGTACGACGAGTCGTTATCTATGTATCGGTTTCGTCGCGATAAGGATTGCGTCGCGTGGTTCGCCGAGGAGCTAAGACGTTTAGCTCACGACGTAAAGACCATTTTGTCCACTAATGTACCCATGGCAGATTTCACGCGAGACGAGTGGGAAAAATTTAACAGCGCAACGCACTGTCACGTGTGCGAAAAACCGTTCGAGCCAGACGACGTGCGAGTACGCGACCATTGTCACCTGACCCGCCAATACAGAGGCCCCGCGCCTTCTAACTGTAACTTAAATTATAAAGATTCGCATTGTATTCCCATAGTGTTTCATAATTTATCGGGCTATGACGCACATTTTATTATAACTGAAATAGCAACAGCGTACGAGGGACATGTAGATTTACTCCCAATTACAAAAGAAAAATACATTTCGTTTACGAAAAATGTTCAAAGCACCGAAGATAAAGATAAGAAAACGTGCGTCAAATTGCGATTTATCGATTCGTACAAGTTTCTCACCGCTAGTCTCGACAAATTGGCATCTTATCTCAGCAAGGATAAACTGCAAATATTGCAACGCGAATTTTGTAAAATATCCGCAGAAAATTTTGATTTGCTGACACGAAAAGGTGTATTTCCCTATGAATACATTGACTGCGTCGAAAAGTTGGAGGACTTGTGTTTACCACCGCGCGACTCGTTTTACAGTTCATTGACAGGTGACACCGTATCCGAGAGCGATTACGCGCACGCCGCCGACGTCTGGCAGCGGTTCTCCATTCAAACGCTCGGTGATTACAGCGATTTATATCTCAAAACTGATGTCTTGCTGTTGGCCGACATCTTTGAAAATTTTTGCGATAGTTGCGTCGCGAGTTATGGACTCGATCCCGCGTATTATTATACTCTACCGGGTTTTACGTGGGATGCCATGTTGAAACATACACACATCAATTTCGAATTGCTCACCGACATTGACATGATCATGTTTATCGAACGAGGTATACGCGGCGGTTTGAGTTAATGTTCAAACAGATACGCGCTGGCCAACAACAAGTACATGCAGTCGTACGATCCATCGAAACCGTCGTCGTACCTGATGTATTTTGATGTAAATAACTTATACGGCTGGGCAATGTGTCAACCATTGCCATATGCAGATTTTAAATGGGTCGACGACGTAACCAATTTTAATGTTATGGATGTCGCGTTAGATTCCTCGATAGGCTACATACTCGAAGTCGACTTGGAGTATCCACAACATCTTCACGACGCGCACACTGACCTACCGTTTTGTCCGACGCGCGATAAACCACCCGGTAAGCGGCAGGACAAGCTCCTCGCAACATTATACGATAAGAAACGTTATATCATACATTATCGCAACCTACAGCAGTGTACTCGTCACGGTCTCCGCATAGCAAAGATTCACCGCATACTGAAATTCGCGCAATCTCTATGGCTTCGCGATTATATAGAACTTAATACGAAATTTAGGACATTGGCCAAGAATGATTTTGAAAAAAATTTATACAAATTGATGAACAATGCCGTGTTTGGTAAAACCATGGAGAATGTGCGCAATCACGTTGACGTGCGACTCGTGACTCAATGGGAGGGTAGATACGGCGCGGAGGCAATGATAGCAAAACCAAATTTTCATAGCCGAAGCGTCTTTTCGGAGAATCTTGTAGCAATAGAAATGCGAAAACTCGAGGTGAAGTTCGACAAACCAATCTACGTGGGTATGTGCATCCTCGATATATCCAAGACATGTTTGTATGAATTTCATCACGAGTACATGTTACCGCTGTATCGCGATAAGTGTAAAGTCACGTACACCGATACGGACAGTCTCATTTATCACATCGAGTGCGACGATGTATACGATACCATGAAGCGCCATATTCATAGATTTGACACTAGCGAATACGCGATCGATAATACATACGGTATCCCACTCGCCAATAAAAAAGTACCGGGCTTAATGAAAGACGAAAACAGCGGTGCGATAATGACCGAATTCGTCGGGCTTAGAGCAAAGATGTACGCCTTGCAAGTAGATGGTAAAAAAGATACGAAAAAGGCTAAAGGTGTTAAGAGTAACGTCGTAGCCAGGTCGATAACGTTCGACGACTACACGCGGTGTCTGCGCGACGAAATTTAAATGTCGCGACAACAGGCTTGCATAAGATCCAAACTACACGAGGTATACACCATATCTGAAACGAAAATAGCTCTAAGTCCGTACGACGATAAGCGCTACATTATACCCGGTTCTACCGAAACGCTGCCATGGGGACATTATAAAATACCATTGTAAATATATTGTAAATACATTTAGAAAAATAAATGACACATTTGTATGTATAATATGTTTTTATATTGTAATAAATTTTTACAATACATTATTCTTGTGTATCCATGAATTGTGTGAATTATCAAATCCTAACCACTTTACATAAACCTCATCCCTCTTTTGCGCAAAACTTTTTCAACGAGATACACGTCGGGATTAGCAACGCGATGTAACTCGTATTCGTAGAAGCCGCCGGCGATGGGTTTTCCGCAGGAATCTTCCAACAGATACGTCACAGGATTAGTTTTCTGCACTTTGACGATTCTAAACACCTCCGTGGTCCAATTTGGCGTGTATCCTTTCTCGAAGATTGTCTTGAATTTACTCACGCGTACCGAGTCGCCCACTTTGAATCGCGCGGGAGCAGCGATCTTTACGTGGCTGTACACCGTTGCTAGGAGCTTGTCGGCGATCGCGGGGGTAACATCGATAGGTCGCATGCCGATAGTTCGATGCTTTCGCGCGTTGTAATCCGATACGAGACCCGGCAGCGAGTCGATCCATTTGTAATTTCCATTGCGCGTAAACATTTTCCACATGTCGTTCTTGAGCGTGCGATTGAATCGTTCGACGACCGATGCCTTCATTACGGAATAGGTCGAATAGTGATTGATATTATGTTTCTTCAAGAGTTTCTGCACGTTTGCGTTGTAAAATTCTTTTCCCCTGTCAGTCTGCAAATTTTTCGGGCATCTTCCGCCGTCTCGAATAATTTTCGCCATCGCCGCAGTAACCTCGGTTCCGCTCTTGGCCTTGAGCGGTATGGCCCATGCGTGCTTGCTCAGCACGTCGATAACGGTGAGTATGTAGTGGTAGCCTCTGTTGAATCGCGTGTATGGGCGCATCTCGACCACATCCGCCTGCCACAGATCATCGTATCCCTGCACTATGACGCGTCTTCGAGAAAAATTTCTTCTCGCATGAGCGTGTAATTCTTCTACCAATCTCCGTTTCTCAGTTGATTGCTTCTTACCAGCCATGACGATGACGCGCAACTGACGCAGATATCAGATGTACGTTCTTATCTATTCGCGATGATTCGCAATTACATCTTGAATCATCTTTTGAAGTTCGTTTAGGGTAATTTGCACGTTACTCTGGAATGTGGCCATCTTTCTCTCGATTTCATCCTGTTGATCTTTCAAAATTTGCACGCTCTGCTGCACGTAACGTTTATTGGCTGCATCGCCATCATCTACAGGCGGCGCTATCCGTCGAATCTTGCGCGATTTCGCGTCAAAGTCGGTGGCGACCATGCAAAGGGCGTTATCGCGCACGTAATTTCTGATTAATCCGCTCCATTGATAGTACGGTTCCGCACCGCCTCTTCCGAGCGATATACCAAACTTGTTGATCGGCATTTCGATGTTGATTGAACGGATCGCTGTCGCACCATTTAATTTATAATAAATCCAGCCTCGCGAAGTTCCTCGATAATCGACAGGATCTCGTTATCGTGACTGGTGTGACCTGCTAGGCGTGACGCTTCGAGCAATCGAAGACGATCTACGAGCTCGTTGGGATCGTCCCAATGAACATAGTCGATCTTGTTGTCGTTTAATGTCATGGCACGCGGTATACCTTTTCCAGCTTTTTTACCCGATATCGACGATGCAATTATATGGTCGATCTTATTGCCTGTCATGGCACGGGGTATACCTTTTCCAGCTTTTTTACCTGAAATCAACGGCCCGATTATATGTGTGTACTTGTATCCCCCGTTGCCCTTTATTTGAGCGTGAGCATCATAATTGCGTTTATGAGCACTCGTCATCAACAGAATGCTCTTGTATGTTTGCATATCGTCCTCCGTGTAGATATCGTCATCGAGATATTTCTTAAAGATTAATTCGAAAAGACCGCGTGTGCCAGCGTATCGTATGCCGTCGATAATTATGTTATCCTCGTTGTTCACGTCGAAACGTTTATTACCGAGCATCATTCCATCGTTGGTGAATTTAACACCGTACGCGATGTCCATACCGCTTTCTTCATCGCCGCTCAGAACTGCCCCGATGTACTTTTGGCTCAATGGACCCAATTGATCTCGCAACGTTTCTCGACCCTCAGATGTTTGCAACTGCTGTCGAACGGACGTCACGAGTGAGTCATTCGTGGTTTCGAAAACATCTTCGTTTGCGAACACTGTGGGTTGTACGGAAGGCGCAGAGGTTATCGGTGGTTCATTCAATGGACCTTTCGATTGTTTCGCTTTACGCGGCTGTAAAATTTTGGTTATTTCGCTCAAATTAGATGGCACATTTATTGATCTTTTCAATGTAACCGGAGTTGAAGCCATTACAGAGTCGTTAAACGAGGCGTTTGGTCGTTGTCGTTTGAGCTTCGGCTCTTCGTTTTCCCACGCTGTTTCATTCTCAATCTTTGACACATCAGATTCTTTGCCAACGGTGTTTTCGACAATCTGCCTTAGAGGCTCGATGATGGGCTTAAAGTGTCTCTCCAACGCGACATCTTCCTCCACTTTGCCAGATTTCAGGGCGTGATACTTTTTGCGAATCGAATTGCTCGTTTTCGCAATTTGATTTGCTATCCTCTCACGCTCTCTAATCTCCTCGCTGCTGTCCATGTTGCGATAACGTTGTTCAATCGGCGCATCGACAACAACTAACCACGTTTCGGTATCGCAAAGTCGTTAAATCCTTTTCTGTATCGACCATTCGAAATCGCGCTGTCCTTGTCTATCACCACGAATCCATACTTTTGTTGCCAACACGTATGACACAATTTACTGAAATCATCGTAAGACATATCTGTGTTAACGTGATCGTTGTACACGTGTTTCAGATTGGTACCATCCTGTTTAAACAGAATCAATAAATTCGCGTTGTCGCGTATAAGATGCTTCGGTATCTTTGCATACGTCTGACAAAGATAGAAAGAGTCAACGTCCGCGTGCCGGCCCATTGCAAAGTATTCTCTTATCGTATCCTGCTTGTCGCACGCCACGTCATCAAAGATAAAAATAGAATTCGGGAGCGCCTCGCTCGGCGGAATGACGTCACTGTTATTCGAGAACGTAAAGAAGCCAATCTCTTTTATCGGTGTTAGTATATTCTCCAAATATCGATATTTCGGTTGTTGCAACGATTTCGAGTACACATACACGTTCTCGAAACGTACACCGTGCGGACTTTCCAGCAAGCTTATCAAGACGTTTGTCTTGCCGCAATTCGACGGGCCGCTGATGATACCGCGTATAGAAATCGGTAGCATGCCTCCATGTTTGCGTACCTCTTTCGTTAACGACATCTTATCGTCAAAGTTTGTCACTTTGATCGTCCGCGATTGTCGTACGAACCGCATTTTACCTCCCCTCCACAACGAATGAAAAACAATATCGAGAAAGCTGGCCTATTTATAGAGGACGCGTAGAGCTGAGATGCTCAGTCGTTAAAATGTTTTTTGCTCGTGTCGGATAACAGCGATATTTACGATTTAACCGCCGAGCAGTTAAAGTATATACCAAAGGTCATTCTACTGCGACAGTTTTATAATCACATAGATTATTTGTGGAATAAGCTTCCCGAACATATCAAGGCAGATTCGGAGGTTCAACAATATCGGCGCTGTTTAATACATTATAATTTGCTCGTGTCAGCAAACGCACATCGACGGTCCGCCGCCGTTGATAAAAAACTGCGGCGAATGCCGCCGAAGATAGGCCGAGGTCTGTTGAATCGCGCGATAAACGCGCTTTCCGATCGAATTACATATCCCCGGCTATCAATTTTGCGGACCGGGAACTCGCTTAGAAACACGATTGGCAAGAGGTGATCGGGGTATTAATCCATTGGACGCAGCGTGTCGCGAGCACGACATAGCCTACTCGCGTAGCAACGATCTCGCAGAACGACACGTGGCAGACAATATACTCGCTCGCGGAAAGCGCGAAAACGTGTCACCGCGAACGATTCTACTCTCGGAGAGAGAGCTGCGGCTACAGCCGTCTGGGCGGCCATGAAGGCTAAAACGAAACTCGGTATGGGTTTGAAAACGAAGAAAAAAGAAGAAGACCAAGCGAATACTTCCGGTAGCGAAACGCGGCGGTATCCTACCGATCCTGCCGTTATTAGGGGTTCTCGGTTCGTTGGTCGGCGGAGCGGCGGGAGTCGCAAAGGCCGTGAATGATAACAAAGCCGCGCGGCGTCAGCTGGAAGAGATGCAACGTCACAATCGCGCCATGGAAGGTCACGGACTTTATCTCGCTCCATACTAAACGCGGACGGGGAGTCTCGAGGAAAAAAAAAAAAACGTCGAAAAGACGCTAAAAATTCCCAAGGGTGTAACTACCAACGTGCAACTGCAACAATTGGCAAAACGTATGCGCATTCCATATTTTAGAGGTATTTTTATGCGCGACTTCGTTACCGATCGGCGATATACGTCGAAACGAGAGCGGTATCGTGAATTTGGATAATACTGAGGGACCGGGTACTCACTGGGTGGCGTACGCGAAGAGGGGAAATCGTGCCATATATTTCGACAGTTTTGGTAATCTTCGACCACCGAGAGAATTGGCGCAGTAATCTAGAGAACAATGTAATAGAGTACAATCGCACGGCCTTATCAGCGATACGATCAGAGCAATTGCGGACAACTGTGTCTGCGTTTTCTACAGTCGGTTGACAATCAATTTAAAGACCGGCGTTACGCTGTTTAATCTCAGTATTCATTCAACATGTCACTGACAGTTTACGCTCACCGGCAAGAGCAGCATCCTCGCGGTAAGCTACTTTCCCGCCGTGGATTTGAGCGATGGGCGATTACGAGCTCGGTCTGACAGATTTTGAACCTATCACACGATACCGAATGTAAATTCGTCGAACAATAAATTCTACTATGGCGAACGACGACAAAGAGATTACCATTCCCGAAGGATCGTACGAACTGCATGATATAGACATGTATCTGAAAACGCGCTCTTTTATGGGACCAACCCAATAATGTCTCGACAACGAGATGACTCACACCCATTGATTATTATTCGAGCCAACAACAATACGATGAAGAGCGAGATCAAATGCGCTTATCGGATAAATTTCACAAACCGAACAACATTGGATCGCTGCTGGGATTTTCAGCGAATCGCGTGCTAAAGTCGCGACAATGGCACGAATCGGATGTTCCGATAAATATAATCAACGTAAACATCATTCGCATAGAGTGTAACGTGACCGCTGGTGGCGTACAGGCAACGACAAGTACGTGCACACGATATACACGAGTTTTCACCGAGCGTGCCTCCAGGATATAAGATATCGGAAACGCCGGCACAGATCATTTACCTTCCGATCATCGTACGGAGCATTTCGGACTTGACGCTTCGCGTCGTGGATCAGGACGGTCGATTGATGATTTTCCGCGGAGAAGAGATCACCGTTAGACTGCATGTACGAAGACGACGGCGATAACGTGAGATGCTTGTACTGAACGAAGCTGAGCAGGTGCGACAGACGAGAAACAAAAAGACAATCCGATCGCCAAAGAAGAAAGCTCACTGCGTCGAACGTTGAATTTTTGAAATCATTGGGTTTTGTCGTACGAAATGGCTAATATCTTAAACATTGGTGGTGAACCGATCTTTGACGAC